>JAESUZ010004881.1:0-217169 GCA_017311185.1 Proteles cristata cristata
CACCGTCTGATGTCGTCCGCAGCACCGTCTGATGTCGTCCGCAGCACGATCTATGGCTGTGCGCTCACCTAGCGGGAGTTTGTCCCTCCCAACCAGGGGGAGGGGAGGGTGGTTAGATTTCGCCTGTGGTTCACACTATCTTATAGAAACACAGTGTGCGCCAAATGTGTAATTTTCAGATTTCTAACAGCCATGTTTTTTAAAGGAGGGGGGAACTGGTGAACTTTTAGTAATGGATTTTACTTGACCCAAATAAATATCTTTGATGTAAATACCCAAAATTTGACCATTTCATTCTTTCAAATTTTTTATAGTTTATTTTTGAGACAGAGCATGAGTGGGGGAGGGGCAGAAGGAGAGGGAGACACAGAATCTGAAACAGGCTCCAGGCTCTGAGCTGTCCCCACAGAGCCAGTTGCGGGGCTGTATCCCACAAACCGTGAGGTCATGATCTAAGCCAGCCAGTGGCCCCAAAATATGACCATTTTAACACGCAGTCGTTATTTTTAAGACTATAAGATATTTTACAGGTTTTCTTTTTGTACTAAGCTTTTGAAATATAGTGTGTCTGTTCCAGCCCATCTCCATTCAGATTCAACCAAGGTTCAGAGCTCGCACTTGACGGGAGGGCCCCCAACAGGGAAACTGGGGAGATGCTGTTCTAGGCCGTGGCCACAAGAGGTCACTGTGCCCACACCTGGGCATTAGGTGGGCGTTGCTGGCAAACTCGGGTCTCCACTGCCCATGTGCGAGGTCTCCTCTCTCCCCACTCGCGTCACCTTCCGGGATCCCCAGGTCTGAGCCAGCCGCCAAGGGCGAGAGGCACAGCCTGGCGACAGAAATATTAAGGCCCCATCGGAAACCCTTGACCTCAAGACCTGTGTGTACATGCACTCATTCATTCTGCAAATATTTATTGAGCACTTCATTTGTGACAGCCGTGAACACATAAATACCTGCCCTAATGTGAGAGGCCAAAAGAGAAAGGAGAATAAGTTGAATATATAGATGTCAGACGGTAATAAATCAGGGAATGGAAGCAAGCCCACATTGAAGCAGGTGTAGTTTAAGCGCTGACAGTTGGGTTTTCTCTTCTGTGTAAATAAAAAAAAAATTTTTTTTTACTGTTTATTCTTGAGAGAGAGAGAGAGCAGGGGATGGTCAGAGAGAGGGGGATACATAGAGTCTGAAGCAGGCACCAGGCTGAAGCAGGCTCCAGGGCTCGAACTCTTGCTGTGAGATCATGACTGAGCCACCCAGGCGCCCCTGGTTTTCTTTTTTTGTGATGCAAGTGCCTGTCTTAAGCTTTACTTGCCAAGGTTTCCACTTCAAAGATGGCTATCTCAGTAAACAGTTCCAGCCACACTACTGGATAAAAAAGCCAGGCCGGCTTCCCCCACCCCCTCCAAGCATCTTTGTTTTAGAAATCTTAGCTGTTTGGGGCGCCTGGGTGGCTTAGTCGGTTAAGCGTCCGACTTTCGCTTAGGTCATGATCTCGCGGTTTGTGGGTTCGAGCCCGGCGTCGGGCTCTGTGCTGACTACCAGCTCGGAGCCTGGAGCCTGTTTCAGAGTCTGTGACTCCCTGTCTTTCCGACCCTCCCCTGCTCACGCTGTCTCTCTCTGTCTTTCCTAGAGATAAATAAAACATAAAAAAAAAAAAAAAAGAAATCTTAGCTGTTTTCCATACATCACCAGCAGCTTGTTTTTCTTCTTCCCAAGCTTTAACTTCCCCACTTTTGTTATGTATTATTATTATTATTATTATTTATTTTAATGTTTATTTTTGAGAGCGAGAGTGAGAGCGAGAGAGAGCGAGAGTGAGAGCGAGAGAGAGCGAGAGTGAGAGCGAGAGAGAGCGAGAGAGAGAGAGAGAGAGCGAGAGAGAGAGCAAGCACAGCTGGGGAGGGGCACAGAGAGGGGGGACAGAGAGCCGGAAGCAGGCTCCAGGCTGGCAGCAGAGAGCCTGATGTAGAGCTGGAGAACTCATGAACCAGGAGATCATGACCTGAGCCGAAGTCCGGCTTAACTGACTGAGCCACCCAGGCATCCCCCAAGCCAACTCTCATGTTTTAAATTCATGGAGGAGTAAGCCCATGAAACCCTAGGCACCCCCCTCGACCCCAATAAAAGAACCCCAGAGACCCGTGCACCCACCCTCCACAGTGACCTTGCTGTGTGGCCCCTGGGGCACCACGTGATTTCCAGATCCTGTAAGTAATAAACTTTTTTTAAAATAAGTTTCCTGGTGGTTACTGTAGAGGGCATCTTGCAATCCTGAGAACCAGGGTTATCGATAGGCTGAGACCCATCCAAAATAGTGAGGTGGGTAGAAAGGCCTCAAGGAGAAGGTGACACCGTCCAAGGTGAGGCGGTGAGCTCTGCAGATGTGAGGGAAGAGCCTTGCTGGAGGCGAATAGCGATCGCAGACGATCGCAGACCGAGGCAGGGTAATGGCGGAAGAGAGGGCTGAGAGGGAACAGAGCGTTTCGGTTTTGAGACAAAAGCCACAGAGAGTTTTGAGCAGAGGAGTGAAAAAAGATCATCGTTTTATTCACGCAGCAAAACATTTCTGGTGCCTCCCAGGGGTGCCCAGGCAGCCCCAGTTCTGGCCCCCGATGGTCTCCCCGGCGGGTGGTCAGGGAGTTAGCAAGGGCACCGGGGAGCCCAGAGGTGGGGTGCCCAGCTCAGCATGGAGCGTCACAAAATGCCTTCTGAAGGAGGCAGTGTTAAAACCAGGCCCCAGAAGGTAAGTCTGAGCAGGAGAAAGGGGTGGGAGGGAGCCGAGGCTGAGAGAACAGCAGGTGCAGAGGCCTGCAGGCAAGGAGAGACCTTGAACCTGTGGGGAATGGCTCGCAGGCCAGGATGGTAGGGGAGGAGCTAGCCCAGGAGGACTGCAAGGAGAAGGCAAAACAGAGCACCAAGCAAAGGGGTGGGATGGCGCGAGTGGACGGGAGGACCATTTAAGGAGCACTCAGCAAGGGCTGGTAAACCTGCTAAACTCTAGGGTGTGTAAGCGCTCCTGCATGAACTCCATTGCAAGAGAAGCCCTTCCCAAACAGACTGAACAGAAATACAGATGTTTGCCGCCTAGGCGGATGGCCATAGTAAACACGGACAGTCTTTTGCTGAGGGAGAAGGCCATCATGGGCATGGAGGGCAGGGCAGGGACGTTCCTGAAGCAGGAAGCCCCAGTCATCATGGAGGGGTGGGGGGGGGTGTTGCCATGGTTTTGGCCTTGGTAAATGCAGCCCCTACCTAAACACCAGGGACCCTCCATTCTTGTTGAGTACGGCAGTGGATCTGTGACAGGACCGGGGCTGATGAGGTGGAAACCCCACCGTCCGGAGTTGGTTAGAATCTCTCTTCCCTGCAGGGATTTATTTTTTTTTAATGTTTTTATTTATTTCTGAGAGAGACAGAGAGACAGTGTGAGCAGGGGAGGGTCAGAGAGAGAGGGAGACACAGAATCTGAAGCAGGCTCCAGGCTCCGAGCTGTCAGCACAGAGCCCGACGCGGGGCTCGAACCCACGGACCTGAGCCGAAGTCGGACGCTTAACCGACTGAGCCACCCAGGCGCCCCTTCCCTGCAGGGATTTAAAGCTCAGTCTCAGAAAGATGGGCTTTCCCTGCCTTCTCCTAGGCTTGCGTTCCCAAGGCTGGATACTGGCGATTCGTTTCAGGTCTGAAGAGATAGAAGCATTGGGTACCGAGATTCTGGAGGAAAGAAGACTTTGAGATAAGCTTACTCCTTCCGCCTGTTTATACAGAGCCCCACTGCATACCAGGCACAGACGAGGCTCAGGGGACTCCGCAGTGAACCTGCTAGTGAACCTTCGTGAAGCCTCGGTTGAAGTGAGAGAGATGTTACCTCATCCCACAAATGTTTACTGTGTACCTACTAGGTACCAGGGCACAGACCCAGATAAGGAAGGCAAAACCCCTGCCCTGTCAGAGATGACACTCAAGTGATGAGAGACAGGATCCATAAGAACGAAAGTAAATAAAACGTGAGGGACATCTGAGAGTGATAAGTTCCGCAGAGGGAGGAACAAAAGACAATAAACAAGGAAGCAATTATAGATTGAAATAAAGCACAGGAAGGAAACTAACAAGAAGAGAATATCTGCCCCAGACAAGGTGATCACAGTGATCAGGAAGGGTGTCCCAGTCAAAGGGAACAGCAAAGACAAAGACCCTAAGGTGGGACAAAACCCTCAACTACCACACAGAGAAAATCAAAGAAGTGCAGGGGAGCTGAGGCACAGAGCATGATGGAGTGATGAGGTTGGGGAGATGGACATAAGCCAGACAGAATGCCTTGGAGGCATTTGGGTTTTATTCTATTTGCACCGGGGAATCATACATGGGTTTGAAGCAGGTTTTAACAGGATACTGTTTTAAATTTTAAGAACATGCTGGCTGCTGACTGAAGAATGGGCTTGGCATTGGTGGGGAGGAGGGTAAGAATAGGGGTCAAATGTAGAAGCAGTGAGACTAGTTAGGATGCTATTGCACCTGTCCAGGTAACAGGTAAACACGGCTTGGTGAGAGAGAAGGGCAATGGGTGGATTCCGTCCCTATTTTGGTGCTAAGGTGACAGGAATTGCCAAAGTGGGAGGTGGGTGTCAGGGAGGGATCAAGGACCACTCCCAGCTTCTGACCCAAGCAACAGGGAAATGGATAGTGTCATTTACTAACAAGAAGACTCAGGGAGAGGGTGGGAGAGGACCCACCTTCTCCCACTTTTTAAACAGAAATAAATGGGAGATAATGAAGATGGAGGGAGGTGGGGCAGAAATATTCTCTGGCTGTTGACCTGGCATCAGGGGCGCCCAGGTGTGCATACAGAGGCTGCCTGGCACGTAGCAGATACAGGTGCTGACTCAGAGCCATCTGAGAGATTACCCAGAAAGTTTGGGTAATCAAAGAGACACGTGAGATCGACATCAGAGGGGCATCAAGTCAGACGGGCTGAGGTTTGAATCCCACCTACACCACTTGCTCACCATGCAATGTTGGGCAACTAACCTGATTTCTCTGGGTTTTCCCCATCTGTAGAATGGGAGCGATTGTGTGTGGGCCAATGGGGGGGATTAAGAAAGATGTGGCGCATGGAGGTACTAGAAAAATTGCCAGCCAAGAGCTGGTCAGGGGCCCAATAAGGCAGAATGAGGGTCCATTTGCTCATCCCACAAACATCCATCGCATGCCAGACTGTGCCAGGAGGATGGGGACCCGGTAGAAGACTTCCTGCCCTCAATGGCACGCAAACAGATTTAAAGAGAATGGTATGGGGTGTGACAGCGGGATGCCGCAGGTTCCAATCCTGGCTATGCCACTTGCACGAGTGGTTTTTGTCTGAGACCCCGTTTCCTCACCTGCAACATGGTGCTAATAAGAGTCTCTAAACCTCATAAAGCTGCTGTGAGGATTAAGCGCGATCATGTTTACAAGGTCCCTGGCAACCTGTCTGATGTTCATTATAGGTGCAGACATAGACAGGCATTCCTGGCACAGGGACTCAGGAGCCTCGAAGGGAGAGGGGCCCTTTGGTTCTGCAGTCCCCCAGCCTCCACGGGGTCTGAGACCACCTCCCCCATCTCCCATTCCCACGGTAGCACCCTGGCCCCTATCTCCATCCAGAAGGGCTCCACCTCAGAAGCCACAAACCCCACATCCTACTCTCTGACCACAGACTCCCATGCTTCCAGAGCTGTGGGTGTCTCCACCATGCCTGTTCTTCCACCTCAAAGGCACCCCTGACCCCTCCTGCAGCCTCCCGCCGAAGCGCCTTCTGCCTGCCTTTCCTATACCCCACAGTCCCTTCCACCGCTCATGTCCTCAGCTCCCCCATTCCGGGTCCCTCCCCCCGTCACCAGCCCTACATGCTCCTGCCCTTTGCTGGAGAAAAACAAAACAAAACAAGATCATCCAACTGTTCCCATGATGCCTCTTTAAATTCCTGATCGCCAACTTCACCTGGGCACCTTATCCCCCACCCTCACCTCCCAGCCCCACCCACCCAGGTGACCCTTGAGACGAGCTGGCCTCAGTCTTCCTGGAGGAAGCAGAAGTCACCCCAAGGGCCCTCCCTCCTCTTCCTGCCGCAGGACCCACACCCCACCCAAAACCTCACCCGCCCTTTCCGTCTTCCTTCCTGGAACAATGGAAGAGGCGTCTTTCCTCCCATCCAGAGCTAATCCCACCACTCAGGCAGTTGCACCATCTGCCCCTTTGTTCTCGGGCATCTCGCTTCCTGTGGTTGTTAAGAGCTGCCCGCCTGGGTTCGAATCATGGCGACACCACTCAGCGTTGTGTAAACTTGGGCGGACGACTTCCCTTCCTCATCTGTACCTTGAAGATAATAAGAGCGTCTTTCTCATGACACCATGGGAAGGGTTCGGTGAGTTAACTTATGAAAAATGCACTCGAACACTGTGGGACCCACAAAACATTGCACAAATGGAATGGACCCTCAAATCTCCTTGGGAAAGACAATAGGAGATTCAGGTGGAGGAGCAGAGAGCCCGAGAGTCCTGGAGTTTGTACGTTTCCTCTTGCACTGACCAGCTGGGTGACCTTGGACAAGACACCGCTCCCCTCTCAGCCTCAGTTTCTCTGTCAAGAGGGACAAGATAGTACCTATCCCACGGAATACACACTTTCCATGACCTCACTGCCCTCATTTCCTTCTATTCTTTCCCCCTCACTCACTCTGCCCCAGCCGTGCTGGCCTCCTCACTGCTCGCCAGACACACCTCAGGGCCTTTGCACTTGCCTCTCTTTCTGTCTGGAACAGTCTTTTCCCAGAGATCCCCAACACAGGTAGGCCTTTGCCCAAAGATCACCTCACTTGGGTTTTTCTTGACCCTACTCTTCTCCCTACTTTCTTATTATTTTTCATACACTCATAAATTATAATATTATATGTTGTACTTATTTAACTTTCTTTCTCTTGATTGCCCCTCTCCCCCTGGAATATAAGCTTCAGCAGGGTAGGGATGTCTGCCTGTTTTGTTCATGGCTATATCCTCAGTGCCTAAAACAGCGACTCATGCATAGTGAGTGCTCTGTGTTGTTGAATGGAGGGAGGGGGAGTGAAGGAAGGCGCGAAGGAGAGAGAGAGAGGCAGAGGGAGAGAGGGAAGGAGGCAGGGAGGAAAGAAGCTAGCCCACAGGAAGAACTTCCTTGGTCAAACAAAATGTGGCACATCCATTAAGTGGCAGGTGATTCCACTTTAAAAATGGATAAAGAAGATGTTGTTTACGTATACACTGGAATACTCCATGGCAATGAGAAAGAATGACATCTGGCCATGTGTAGCAACATGGATGGACCTAGAGGGTGTGATGCTGAGTGAAATAAGTCCGTCAGAGAAAGACAGATGCCATATGTTTTCACTCATATGTGGAACTTGAGAAACTTAACAGAAGACCATAGGGGAAAGGAAGGGGGAAAAATAGTTACAAACAGAGAGGGAGGGAGGCAAACCATAAGAGAAGACTCTTAAATACAGAGAACAAACTGAAGGTTGATGGGGAGTGGGGGAGAGGGGGAAATGGGTGATGGGCATTGAGGAGGGCACTTGTTGGGGTGAGCACTGGTGCAATGAACCATGGGAATCTACCCCAAAACCAAGAGCCACTGTACACACTGCAGTTTGACAATCAATTATATTTTAAAAATAATAAAATAAAAAGGAAGGAAATTCCAACACACACGACAACATGGGTGAACTTTGAAGACATCCTGCTCAATGAAATAAGCCAGTCACAAAGTGATTCCACTTCTACGAGGTACCTAGAGCGGTCATGTCCATAGAGACAGAAAGATCAAGGTTACCAGGGGCTAGAGGTGAGGGGACAGGGAGATAATGTTGAATAGAGACAGAGCTCCTCTTGGGGAAGATGGAAACATTTTGGAGATGAATGGCTGTGATGGTTATACATTCATGCAGATGTACTTCAGGCCACTGAACTGCCCACTTAAAAATGATTTTAGCTGTGGGGGCACCTATGTGGTTCAGTTGGTTAAGCATCAGACTCTTGGTTTCTGCTCAGGTCCCACGGTTCGTGGGTTCGAGCCCCTCATTGGGCTCCACACTGACAGTGCAGTGTCTACTTGGGATTCTCTCCCCCTCTCCCTCTCTGCCTCTCTCCCTCTCATAAAAAATAAACATTAAAAAATGCTGTTTCTTGGTTTAAGTGAATTTTGTGTTCTGTATATTTTACCACAATAAAAAAGCAAATCAGTCTTTTCTTTTTAATTACTTATTGTTAAGTAATCTTTACACCCAACGTGGTGCTCAAAGGCATGACCCTGAGATCAAGAGTCGCACATTCTACTGACTGAGCCGGACAGATGCCCCGCAAATCAACTGCTTTAAAGTGTTGAATGTTAAAGCTCAAGGGGCACCTGGGTGGCTCAGTTGGTTTGGCGTCCGACTTCAGCTCAGGTCACGATCTTGGGGTTTGTGGGTTCGAGCCCTGCGTTGGGCTCTGTGCTGACAGCTCAGAGCCTGGAGCCTGCTTCCGATTCTGTGTCTCGCTCTGTCTCTGCCCTTTCCCCACTCATGCTCTGTCTCTGTCTCTCAAAAATGAGTAAACATTTTTTTAAAAAAGTTCAAAATAAAAAGAGGAACACAGCACTGTGCCAAGGTCGCAGTGAATGCGAGCTGTTTTCATCCTTCCCTCTCTCCTCACCGACCCTGGCTGGTCACACGCCTCTTTCCTCGCTGTCTTCCAGTCCCTCCAGCCACCAAAACCTTCTAGACTCCCCCTGTCCTTTTCCCCAGTGTCCACCCAGCTGTGTCCCACCCTTATGCACTTCTTCCCCCCAAAATTACCTCAACTTCCCCAACAGCACCCTTTCCTGGACTTCCTCCTAGCTCTCTCCTTGCTCCTTCTCAGCCCCTCTGCCCCCTAGGCCGGGGGTCTTCCTTGGGGTCCTGAGCAGATGTCCCTGGTCCCCCCACTCCAGGCACCCTGGCTTCGGTACCACTGGTGCTAGTAACACCCCACTTCTGTCTCTAACCAGACGGCTCTCCGAAGCTCCAGACCCCGGTCCCCACTGAGGACCCTGAGCGTTCTTCTGTCCCCTGTTCAGAACTGCCCTTGGGCTTCTGCTTCTCCTGGCCACCTTCCCTCTGGCCCTCGGAGCTCTGTCACCATCCTCCTGCCCGAAGGTCTCTACTCAGTGCCCCCACCTCCTTCCCACCCCCTCACACTATCTCCAACCCCCTGGCGAACCCCTACTCATCCACAGAAGACCCCGGCTTAGACAGCCCTTTAGGAATCCTTTCTCCAGCCTGGGGTTCCATCAGGCCCTTCCACATTCCCCGGGCCGAGTTTCCTATTGCTTATTGGCCTTTCCTGTAAGACCATAAGATCCTTGAAGGCAAGGACTCTGGCCACCTGCTCATTCATTCGATCGCTCATTCATTCATCAAATATTTTCTGAGCATGTTTTTTGTTGTCATGGCCAACAACACTGTCAAGCAGGTGGGTGGAGTGGTGAGCAGGTCATCAGGGTTTTAGATTCCGGCGGGAAGAAGCTGAGTAACCTGGCCGAAGGCTCAGGGAGGTCCGAGGTGGGCTGGGGGGCGATAAGCAATAAGCAATGAAGGGACTCTATTTGTTCTTGTAGCTCCAGATGTTTGCTTGGGCTCCCCCGGGGTTCACTGAAGTCTTCTGCTTAAGCAGAAGGTTCTTTTGAGGCAGAGGGAGACCTGGCGTTCATCAAAGTCTTCCAGCTCAGCGGAGGGTCCCCGTGAGTCCATCCAATCAAAGGTTTCTGCTTGGGGTGCCTGGGTGGCTAAGTCGGTTCGTTGAGTGTCGGTCTTGGCTCAGGTCATCTCACACTCCGTGAGTTCAAGCCCAGCGTCAGGCTCTGCTCGGAGCCTGGAGCCTGCCTCAGATTCTGTGTCTCCCTCTCTCTCTGCCCCTCCTCCAGTCACACTCTGCCTGTCCCTCTCAAAATAAATAAATAAATAAAAATTTAAAAAGTTTCTGCTCAAGGGGGCGGGGCTTGTGTCTACCAGGAAATTCGGTTTGGTGGCTGTTTGTTTATTTTGAAGCCCTCGTTAAAAAAAAAAAAAGACAAGACATATTTACAGACTCCGAGAAGTTGCACCCCTCCCCTCAGCTTGTCCCCTGGTGGAGATCAGACCCAGGAAATCAATGAGGGCTGTTAGCTAGACTACAGGTCTCCTTCCAGGTCACCCCTTCAGGTGCATCTGTTTGCCCGTGGGCATGCATGCAAACATCTGTTTCTATGTAAAGTTACCTCCTCTGTAGATCCAGATCACCACAAGGGCCCCCAGACCTCCTGTGTCCCCAGGGTGGGGTGGGGGGTCTTTCCTTCTGTTCAGCACCCTGCCCTCCAGAGCGGCCTACACCCCCAAGCCCCCCAGAACCAATTCACAGGAAAGAGGTGCACACAGGGGGTCTGTGGATTCAGACTCACCCAGTGAGCCCCCAGGTGCAGAGACAGGACTAAGCAGCAGCCCTGGCAAAGAGGCAGAAAAGTGGTTTGGGAGCGGGGTGGGGGGTGGGGGGGTAGGGAGGTAAGGAGGGTTGTTGAGAGAGGGAGAGTGCACAGGCAGCTACCTGAGTCACCCTGCCCTGCTCAGGCCCAGGGGCAAATTGCAGTCATTAGGGAATTTAAGAGGCTGGGGAGGCACTGTACTGAGAACTGCATGCCCTGGCCCTGCCCCCAAGTTAGGAGGGGTCTCTTGGACCCAGGGCACCTCCTTGGACTGTCTGGAGCCTCCCCCCACCTCACCATTGTCTCTCTCCCTCTCTGTGCGTCACCATCTCTCACTCTGTCCCCGCCCCAGGTCTCCACTGGTCCTCCTCCTCCGTGCTGGGGTCCCTGCACCCCAGACTCTCAGGACTGTGAGAACCACAGAGCCAGAAAGCCTAGGGGACAAGACAATCCCAGGTGTCTCCTGCCCTTCTCAGCCCCACCCCCCGCCTCCCTCCTGGCTGCTGTCACCTTCCATCTCTGCCTCCCTGTCTCCTCTGTCTGCATCCCCACCATCTGCTGTGCCCTCGCTCCCTTGGCCACCCCCTCATCTGCCTGATTCTGCATCTTCCTCCCCCTTCTCCAGCGTATCAGCACTTCATCCTCTGGCCCTCTTGCTGTTATTCTCTGTGTGTTTGTGGGGGATGGGGGTGTGATCCTGCCTCTCCTCTCTCTTCACCCAGTTCTCTTCCTTTGTGTCTGTTTCCGTTCTGCCTTCAGTGTCTTTCCTCTGTCTTTCTTCTTCTCTCTTCGCTTTCCCACATTCCCTTCTCCATGAATCACTGTCTCTGTGCCTCCCCTGCCGCACTGTGTCCCCCTCACCTGCCTCCTCTGTCCCCATGTCCACATTCATCTTGCTTCTCCTTCCCCATCTCTCCCTAGTCTCTCTCCCCTGACACTTGTCTCTCCGGTCTGTAGTTCTCCGACTCTTTCTCTGGTTCTCCACCTTCTTATGTTACCTCTCTTACATTTCCCAGTCTTCTCTGTGTCTCTGTCCCCCACCCCCAACCCCTCCCAGCACCTTCCCCTGAGCCGCCCACCCTGTCCACCCTGCCCTGGGGTCCCCCCTCCCTAGGTTCCTCCCAGATTAAACACCTTCCCTGGGCGGGTTCTCATTAATGTGGTGACTGCTTCTCCGACCAGAGAGGGGAGGGAGGAGATGGGACCAGGGAGTCCTAGAGTCCTGGAATGGGAAATAGGCAATTAAAAAATGTCAGGAGAAGGGCGGGGGGGTGGGGGGGGGCAGGGCCAGTTGCCGAGGCCAGGGATAAAAAGACTCCACAGAGTGACAGGGAAGCAAGACACCACCCCCACTTCCTGTACCCACAGAGACACATCCATGTCCCTGAAGGTCTTGGTCTCTGTGTAAGGCTTTGTCTGTCTCTTGCAGCCTCCTTTCTCTCTCACTTTCTCTTTCAATTGCCAGAACCTGCCCCCCAGACCCCAGAATGCTCCTGCTTCTGACAGCACTCCAGGTCGTGGCTCTAGGTAAGGCAGCCGCGGGCTCCCGAGTACGGCAGTCCCCTAGACACGCTGAGAAGAGATGGGGAGGGTTCCCCGGGGCCCTGGGGTGCTCAGGGATGGCCTGATGGGAAGGCGTGGGGGTGGGTCGGGGGTCATGACTGCGGGGCATGCAGAAGGGGTTGTGGAGATATCAGGATGCAGGAGTCACAGCAGACGGGGAAGAATACATGAGGAATTGGAGAGAGGCATCCAGTGCTGTCTAGGCTTTATTTAAAAAGGAGGGCTTCAGAACTGATGGAAGGAAGGCATGTTGGTGGTGGCGACTGTGGGCGCGATGTCAGGCGGGGTGGGGGTGGGTGAGACAGTGGCTCCTGGGGGCTCCCAAGAGTGGGAAGGGTGGAAAAAGGGCGGGGAGCTCCTTGAATGTGTCGGAGAAGGATTAATGGTAGTACACTGTGGAAAGTGATGGTAAAAAGTATTCGTGGGAGAGTAGGGTCAAGGGGAGGAGGTATGTCAGGGCCCTGGATGAGGCGGCCGTGGGAGCAAGCGATATCCTATGGAGGTGATGGGGGGGGAGGAGTGGGTGTCAGAAAACTCCCTGACTGTGTTGGGGCAGTAATGGAGGCAACATTGGGCGTGTCTTATAGAGGGTGGGACAAATAGAGGTGGGTGGTTTGGGGGTTAGGGAAAGAAAAGGGATCTGTGGGTCCCAGACATCCCAGAGAGTTGGGTGGTGGAAAGCATTTGTTCATCTGCTTTCCCCACTCCACCCCACCTCGGCCTGTTCCTAGCCACGGCGCAGAGCCAAGAGAATGAGGACAAGATACTTGGTGGTTATACATGCATCCAGAACTCCCAGCCATGGCAGGCGGCCTTACTGGCAGGTCCCTTTCGTCGTTTCCTCTGTGGAGGGGTCCTGCTGTCAGGCCAATGGGTCATCACCGCTGCTCATTGCTCCCGCCCGTGAGTAATCCCCTCCCCTATTCCTGTGCATGGTGAATTCCAGAGTCTAGAGCCCCAGAGGTCAGCTAAGAACATAGAGCATTGTGTTGAACCTAATGTAGTAGCTAGATCCTGGTTTGAGGCCTAGATAAGAGCTTAGAATTACCGACACAGCTCAGCATATAGAATCCAATCATAAATCTTGAAGTCGGTTTAGATTCTGAAAGCAGATTGACAGTTTAGAACCCATAGGCCAGCTTAGACTTCCACACAAAAATTAGAACCTAACATACCTGGAGATCTTTCTAAAGGCCAAACTCTACATAGGGACCAAGATGAAGAGCCCATTCCAGATTGGTGGTTCAACTGAGGGCACACTCTACATTCAGAAACTTAGGACCCCTCTCAGAACACTGCCTAGAATCCAAAGTCTAGTCTAGAACCTGCAGTCCAGCCATAAATCCAGAACCCTGATTACAGCTAATCAGGGTACATACAGCACAGAGTGTAGGATAGACAGAACCAGAGCCCATTCTAGGTGCAATGTTTAATTCAGAGTCTAATCTATGACTCCTTTTTGAGACGCCTAGAACCCAAACCTCAACCCAGTGTCTAAATCCCAGAATGCAGACCATAATCTGAAGTCTCATACACCACTCAGAGCCCTTTCAAAAGTCTAGACCTAAACCCTGACAAAAGCTCACCCAGTGCCTATAAACACTAAGATCCAATTCCATAAATTAAAGTCCAGTGTCGAACCTAAAGCCCAGAAGTCAAACCAGTGTCTAGAATGCAAAGTCCAGAATACAAGACAGTATCCAGAAACTTGGATCCAAGCCATAACCTGGAGCTGCATCTAGAATCCAGGGCTCAATCTGAGGTCAAGAGCTCAGACCAGAGTTTAGAAGCAAGAGCCCAGACCATAACTGTAATTCAATCTAAAACAGGGTCGACCCGAGAATCAAGAACTCAGACTGATGTTTAGGACCCTAAGCTCAAAGACAGAGATCAAACCATTGTCTAAAACCCAGGTCATAAACCAGTTTAAGGAAGAACCCAGAACTCAATCTAGGAACTGAAGCACATATCCATGTCCAGAATCCATAGCTCAGATCACAGTCCATTGCTCAATATAGAATTGAGCCTACCCTAAAACTAAAAGCTCAAGTCAACATCTAGAACCAAGACTCAAACCATAATGCCGAGCTCAGAATAGAATCTGCAGCCTATCCTAACACCAAAAGCTCATACCCATATCTAAAAAGTATGCCATGATCCAGACTCAATCTAGAGAACCCAGATCCTAGCTTCAACTCAAAAGTTCAGAACGTCTAGGACCCAGAAGCCAGGCTGGAACCAGGATGGAGCCTCTCAGGAGGCTCCTCCGGATATCAATTCTGACTTAGAGTCCAGAGTCTCACTTGGAACTCAGAGCCTAGAACCTGGCACTGAGACAAGAACTCCCAACCATCACCTTACACCCAACCAGAAACCACAGCTCAAGAGAGGAAAGGGTGGATGGTGGGACGGACCCAAGAGAGAGGCCAAACTAAGGGAAAGAGCACAGGAGTCCGGCTAATGCTCCAAAAGTGGGTTCGACTTGTGAAAAACTTATCAGCAGGGAAGGGAAAGAGGCCAGAGGATGGGGAGAGGTCTCTCAGTCAGACCCTGAGCAGTGCTACTTTTGGGGGTCATGGGCCAGGATCCTTCACGTAGCCCTGGGCAAGCACAATCTGAAGAACTGGGAGGCCACCCAGCAGGTGCTGCGTGTGGTTCGCCAGGTGCCACACCCCCAGTACAACTCCCGGACCCACAACAACGACCTGATGCTGCTGCGGCTGGAGCGGCCTGTTCGGCTGGGGAGGGTGGTGAGGCCCATTGCCGTGGCCACTTCCTGTGCCAGCCCAGGGACCCCCTGCCTCGCGTCGGGCTGGGGCACCACATCCAGCCCCATTGGTGAGTACTTCCCTATCCTGGAAACAAGGGGCTGGGGGGCTGGACTTCTGGGTCTGAGGAGAGGAGGTAAACCCGATTTGTAACTCTTCAGTGCCCCCCCAGCCAGGTACCCCAACTCCCTGCAGTGTGTGAACATCAACATCTTCTCGGATCAGGAGTGTCAGCGGGCTTATCCCGGAGCCATCACCGCTGGCATGGTCTGTGCAGGTGTCCCCCAAGGGGGGAAGGACTCTTGTCAGGTGAGGCCCAGTGAGGAGAGCTGGAGGAAGGGGATTGTTTGGGGCTGGGGCTTGGGTACAAAAGGATCTTAGGAGCATGAGAATCACTGGAGGCCTCCCCAGAAACTGGGAGAGATTGTAATAGTTGGGCTGCCTCCTAGCTGTACACCCTTGGGTAAGAGACCTAATCCCTCTGTGCCTCAGTTTACTCAACTCTCAGGTAGGGGTAGGACCTCTTAGGGCAGATGGTAGAATTAGATGTGGAAGGAGCACAGAGTGGTGCCTACACTTAGCTCTGATAACTGCTCCCATTGCTGTTATTATAAATGGGCAGCTGGGAAATCTGTGCCCAGCATCTCTAGAGGCTTGAGAGGTGACTCCAGAGATGGGGAGATGTAAAGAGGCATACACGGTTTTCTAGAGCGGCAAAGTGAGCCCCAAGGGGCAGAGACAGCAGGGAGCACTGAAGAGGAATGGCAATGATATCTCCAGAGCCCTGCTCACGTGTCTCAGCCCACCTGCTTCTCCATCTCTGCCTCTTGAGTTCTCCACACCCAGTGGCTCTAGCCATCTGTCATCCATTGGTGTCTCCATTTCGGCCTCTCCCCTTCAGGGTGACTCCGGGGGACCTCTGGTGTGCAAAGGAGAGCTCCAGGGCCTCGTTTCCTGGGGGATGGAGCATTGTGCCCTGCCCGGCTACCCTGGGGTCTACACCAACCTGTGCAAGTACCAGACCTGGATCCGGAAAACAATACAGAGCAAATGATTGTTGGCGTGACTTAACAGCAGCTGCCCGCCTGCCTCCCCAGCCCCCTCCTCCCTCAGACCCAGGAGGGGTCCCCAGCTTCTTGATTGGGACCCCTGGCCCAGAATTCCCCTTTCCCAGAGAGGTGCTCTCCGCACCCACACAACACCATTATTTAGGACCCCTTAGGTACGGGACAAGAGCGTGAAAACACAAAACTAGCACCGTATCCCAAAGAAGAGATTTTTCAAAGCTTAGTGTTTCTAAAAACCAGGTAAATAATAATAAAAATGGAATAATTCTAAATTCCATTCACCTGTTCATTGAATTTATCCAACAGATGCTTACACAGTGGCTTCATGGTGCCCACCTGGAAGCCATGTTCCTGACAAGTGGCTGAACGGGGTATGCGTTGCTCCCTGGGGGGCACCCTCCATCCACCACAGCTGGCGTGGTAGAGGGCGACACCCGCCTTGCGGTCATGACCTTGAACAAGACCACCCCTCCTGAGGCCAGGTCCTATGATCAGGGGCTGCTGAGGTCCAGAGCAGAGAAGGTAGAGATCCACCTTGTTTCTTGGAAAACTCTATGCAAATAAAAAGGTCCTCTTTCTCCTAATCAGATGTCAGGTGAGGAGAGTTGAGTTAATCATCCACTGGAGTTCAAGTCCTGACAGCTCTGCTCTCATTTTATTTCTTTATTTCCATCTGTCATCCTTGGCTCCAGTCTCCTCCCTCCCCACAGGCACCAACACAAACAGCCTTGAACACCGTGCATCCTTGCAAAACACACCTGTCACAATGTGTTGCTTCTCATTTACATGAAGCCATTGTGTTATGGATCTCATTCTTTTCGTTACTTTCATCCATCAAAGACTATTTATTGGAGAGGCGCCTGGGTGTCTCGGTTGGTTAAGCCTCTGACTTCAGCTCAGGTCATGATCTCACTGTTCGTGAGTTCAAGCCCCATGCCAGGTTCTGTGCTCAGAGCCTGGAGCCTGCTTCAGATCCTCTTCTCCCTCTCTCTCTGTCCCTCCCCCCAATCTCTCTTGCTCAAACATAATCAGTTTTAAGAAATTAAAAATAGAAGATGAGTTAGTGCACCAGGCATTGTTCTAGGTGCCGGAAGTTGAGCTGTGAACAAGCTAAATTCCTCTCCCCACAAAGCTGACACTGGCAGGGGGTGATAGACAAGAAATAACGAACATCATCTAAAAGTACAACAGAGGGGCACTGGGCTGGCTCAGTCAGGGGGGCACATGATCCTTGATCTTGGGGTTGTGGATTCAAGCCCCAACTTAGGTGTAGAGATTACTTAAAAATAAAATATTCAAGGTGTACCTGGGTGGCTCAGTTGGTTGAGTGTCCAACTCTTGATTTCAGCTCAGGTCATGGTCCCAGTGCCGTGGGATTGAGCCCCACATTGAGCTCCAGAGCCTTCTTCAGATTCTCTCTCTGCCCCTCTCCCTCACTCACCCTCTCTCTCCTTCTTTTTCTGTCTCTCTAAAATTAAATACATACTGGGGTGCCTGGGTGGCTCAGTAGGTTAAGCATCTGACTTCAGCTCAGGTCATGATCTCATGGTTCGTGGGTTCGAGCCCTATGTCAGGCTCTGTGCTGACAGCCAGCTCAGAGCCTGGAGCCTGTTTCCGATTCTGTGTTTCCCTCTCTCTCTGACCCTCCCCTGCTCACACTGGCTCTCTCTCTCTCAGAAATAAATAAAATATTTAAAAAATTATAATAAAATTAAATACATACATAAACAAACAAATAAAAGAAATTGGTGAATGCTTTTTTTTCCCTTTTCTTGGAGAGCTTAAATCCTTACCTTGGAGAATTAACCCTGGGAAAATCCTTGGAGAGTTAAATTCTCACCAATGCAGTGCAGGACAGGTGTGCCTAGGAATGACCTGACCATCCTAGCATCTGTCTCCTCGTAGCTCTGCACTGGGATACTGCAGAGCTCAGACAGAGTGGAAGGCAGCGTGGCCTCACCAGTGTTCACAGGCTCTGCTATGAGGGACAGCACAGGATCCACAAGTTCTCAGGTGCTGGGTCAGGTCACGGAGGCTGCACCTTGTGTCCAGGTGATGCAGACACACCTTGGCTCACATATGCGACAGCCATACAAGCTCTGTGTACTGAGGTACCTTCAGGCCTCCAGTGAGGGGACGATACAGCCATGCTGTAATTCTTGGCCTGCATCCTTCATTAACGATAAATAAAAGTAGTTTAGATCAAAGATTACTTTAATCTAATTTCCAAACATATACTCCCTGCTATGATTGGTTCAGTACTACGTTTTATTGTTTCTCAGGTGCACATTCTTTCACATTCAACAGTCTGAAAATGGGAGGCATCTTACAACCAATAGTGTCTTAGAATTAGATCATGATTTAATCAACATCTTCTTTCTCTATTTCAGAGGTATGTAAAGTAATAGTGCAAAGACAATCAGCAACATCTTAAATTGAATGAAGTAGGGTACACAGAAGGTGGGTGTAGGTGAGGAGTCAGGTTGAGGTATTTTTCTTTTTAAGTAGGCTCTATGCCCAATTTGGGGTATGATCTCAAGACTCTGAAATCAAGGTTCACATGCTTTACCGACTTGAGCCAACCAACTGCCCCAAGGTTGAAGTATTAAATATGTGATCTTATTCCACCAAACACTGTGTTACTCATGTGTTCATATTGCTGTTCATTCATCTAGTTTATTGCTTCTAACTGCTACAGAGTCTTCTCCACGTGTGCAATCCAATGTGGTAGCCATTAGCCACATGTGGTCATTTAATTTTTAAATTAAAATTAGCTAAATTTAATATACATTAAGATTCCATTCATTAGCTGCTCTTGCCACATTTCCGGTGCTCAAGAACCAGGTGGTTAGTGGCTGCCATGTTGAGCAGTGCTGATAAATAGAATATTTACATTATCGCAAGAAGGTCGATTGGAAAGCACCACTTGCTTCTCAAAGTGTGATCCAGGGAGTAGTAGCATCAAAACTACCTGGAGCTTTAGGGATGTCAGTCTTGGGCCCCACCTCAGACCAAAAGGACCAGAATCTGCATTTTAACAGGATCATCAGGGACACAATGCATATAAAAGCTTGAGAAGCACCATGACATACACCCACCATGTTTAATGACCCAATTCTTCAATGATGGACACCCAGGTTCCCTCCACTACCCACTTAATAGTGCAATGACTATTTGGGGGCATGCCCCTTCTGTGCCTATAGAAGACTTTTCCAGAATATTCACAGAAGTGGGACCATTGAACCAAAAGTCCTACTCTTTTTTTTTTAATTTAATGTTTAATGTTTATTTATTTTTGAGAGAGAGGGAGACAGAGCACAAGCAGGGGAGGAGCAGAGAGAGGGAGACACAGAATCTGAAGCAGGCTCCAGGCTCTGAGCTGTCAGCACCAGAGTCCAACGCAGGGCTTGAACCCACGAACTTTGAGGTCATGACCTGAGCCAAAGTCGGGTGCTTAACCGACTAAGCCACTCAGGCGCCCCAAAAGGCTTACTCTTAATCAGTGTCACCAGGTACTAGCAGGTTTTTGCCCAGATAGAGGGATTCCTATCTCCTCCCACCCTCAGCAATGCCTGCAGTTCATTCATTAGGCCAGCAAAGATTCATTGAATTTTATTATACCCAGTACTGTTCTAAAACAAAACAAATAAATAACCTCTGTCCCCCAAGGAACTCACTTCTAGAGGAGAGGCAGACAGGAAATAAATAAATGAATAAATAAATACATAAAGTATTACAGATGGGAGTGAGTGCCTTGGATAAAAGTAGAGCAGAGTAAGGGGATAGAGAATGTCGGAGGGTTACGATTTTCAGGAGGTGTTGAACAACGAAGGGTGGTTAACTCAGCAGGCTTGAGCTGCTTATAACCTGAGCAGAAAGAAAAGTTTGGGAGCTCCTGAGGGGTTCAGTCGGCTAAGCATCCAGCGTTTGATTTCAGCTCAGGTTATGATCTCTAGGTTTGTAGGTTTGAGTCCCGTGTCGGACTCTGCACTGACAGTACAGAGCCTACTTGAGATTCTCTCTCTGCCTCTCCCCTGCTCTCTCTCTTTCTCAAAAATAAATAAACTAAAAAAATTTTTTTAATAAAATAAATAAATAAGAAAGAAAGGTTTGGCCTTGGTGTGTTATTCTGCCTGATAACAGTGTCTTAGATGACCTAGAGGCTATGTTGTGCCACGTGGTATATTCTAATAAAAATGACTTGGTGGGGGTGCCTGCATGGCTCAGTCGATTAAGCATCTGATTCTTGATTTTGGCTCAGGTCATGATCTCACAGCTCCGTGGGTTTAAGCCCTAAATTAACGCTCTGTGCTGACAGCATGGAACTTGCTTGGGATTCCCTCTCTCCCTCTCTCTGTGCCTCCCTCACTTGTGCTATCTTTGTCTCTCTCAAAATAATAAATAAACTTTAAAAAAAATGATATGGTAAAGGCCTTGGGGCACATTGTTATCAGTTTGACCTCTTCAGGGGCTGGAGACTAAGGTCAGCCATGCAAGCAGACAGCCATGTGCCCATGTGACTGACCCCCAAATAAAAGCCCTGGACACGGGAGGTTCCATGGTTGGCAGCACTCTGACTGTGCTGTCACACGTCGCTACTGGGAGAAACAGGCAGTGTCTGCACAGATCCATTGAGAGAGGACGTCCGGAAGCTTGTGGCTGGCCTCTCCTGAACTCTGCCTGTGCACCCTTTTCCTCTGCTTATTCTATGCTACATTCTTTTACTTTGTAATAAATGAAAACCACGAGTGTAGCAGCTTCCCTGAGTTCTGTGGAGTCCTTCTACTGATTTGTTGAACCTGTCCTGGGAATTCCAAACTATGGTGGCCAAGAAAGTCTTCAAAGAGAAGATGAGAAGAATGGATGCGACCAGACATCTGGCCTGGAAGAGTCCTCTCATCAGGGTAACGGCAGGTTCTGGGAGTGAGCTTGGCATGAGAAAGGTGGGAAAGAGGAGGGGGTCGATGATGTCATATGACCACGGGGGCTGGACGGTCTGGAGGCTTGTCAGCCACCGTAACGGCATGGGATATTCACTCTGAGCAACGTGTGGCACTGCACGGTTTTGAGAAGAGGAGTGATCTGCTCTGACTTACGTTTTCTTAAAAGGTCACTCTGGCTGCCTTCGTCAAAAATAGAATGAAGGCGGACAAGGCCAGGAACAGGGAGACCAGGTAGAAAATTTACGAGAATCCTGGTGAGAGATGATAGCGGCTGGGAGGGGCCAGGTGGCAAGGATGGGAAGTGTTAAGAAGTGGTCAGATGTGGAATCTGTTTTGAAGGCAAAATCAACAGGGTTTGGTGATAAAATGGACATGTAGTGTGGGAGTAGGGATCCAAAAGAGAGATGAAGGTTTTTTCATACTGAGGACTGGAAGGAAGGAGAGACCACCAGTGGAGAAGATCAAGACTCTTTGAGAAGCCTGTTTGGACCTGGAGAGCTGCAGAGAGCCCGGGGGATTGGTTTTGGGGATGCATATGTGCGGCAGGCATCTGGATGTCAAGTTAAGAGTTCAGGAGCAACGGGGCGCCTGGGTGGCTTAGTCGGTTAAGCGTCTGACTTTCGCTTAGGTCATGATCTCGCGGTTCGTGGGTTCGAGCCCGCGTCGGGCTCTGTGCTGACTGCCAGCTCGGAGCCTGGAGCCTGTTTCAGTCTGTGACTCCCTCTCTCTGACCCTCCCCTGCTCACGCTGTCTCTCTCCCTCTCCTAGAAATAAATAAAACATTAAAAAAAAAAAGAGTTCAGGAGCAACCTCTGGCTAGAGACATAAATTTGGGAGTCATCAGCATATAGATGGCATGTAAAGCCACGAGGTCAGATGAGATCACCGAGGGAGTGAGTGTAGACAGAAGAGAGGACAGGACCAAGTGCCCAGCCCCGAGGAACTCCGCCATGAAGAGACGGGCCAGGAGAAAGCAGCACCAGACACGGATGAGGCGCAACCAGTGAACAATGAGGAAGACGAGGAGGGTATAGTGTCCCAGAAGCCAAGGAAAAAATAATCTATTTGAAGGAACAGAGTGATCCACTTGTTAAACGCTGCTGATAGCTCAAGTAAGATGGGTTCACCAACACTGAAGTGTTTGGTGCCATGGAGTGGGCTCAAGAGAGACCAGGAGTTGACAGTGAGTGTAGACAACTTTACAGGAGTAAAATTGCAGTCAAGGGGGGGAAAAACACTGCGCCAGAATGCTCAACGAGAGCATGAAGGTTTGAGAGGTTTTGTTTTTGTTCTAATTCTTTTAATGGAACATGGAAGCTACTGTATGTATTATGTTTGTATGTTCATGGGGAAGAAAAAAAATTGAAGCAGGCAAGGGAGCAGAGCAGTGCTGGCTGGAACAATGTCCCCCAGGAAGTGAGAAGGACGGGACACCAGGCACAAGCGGAGGGTCCGTTAGAGGGAGACACAGGCTGTTCACCTACAGAAATAGGAGAGGAGGCAGAGGATGTGGGCACAGATGTAGGTAGGTGGCAAGAGCGACCTTTTTAGTTTTTACTATTCTGATGGGTGATAAGTGGTTTGCTGTTTCTGCACAGCAAAGACAGGACTGGGAGTGACATCCTTAACGACATAGACCCAGCTCCAGAGAAGAATTCATGTGTTTCAACAATTTGTGCATCTTTCTCTCCAAGAGCCCAAGTCTGGTTTTTCCCCAGGCTTCTCTGTCTTTCCATCTCGAGGTCTTTAAAAAAAAAAAAAAAAAAAAAATATATATATATATACATATATATATATGTTATATATATATAATATATATTTATATAATTATATATATGTAATATATATATAATATATATTTATATAATATTTACATATCTTTTTTTTAATGTTTTATTTATTTCTAGGAGAGAGAGAGACAGCGTGAGCAGGAGAGGGTCAGAGAGAGAGTCACAGACTGAAACAGGCTCCAGGCTCCGAGTTGGCAGTCAGCACAGAGCCCGACGCGGGGCTCGAACCCACGAACCGCGAGATCATGACCTAAGCGAAAGTCGGACGCTTAACGGACTAAGTCACCCAGGCGCCCCTATTTATATATCTTTTTAAAATATATTTATTGAGGGGTGCCTGGGTGGCTCAGTTAGTTGTCCGTCCGACTTTGGCTCAAGTCATGATCTCACGGTTCGTGGGTTCAAGCCCCGCGTCGGGCTCTGTGCTGACAGCTAGCTCTGGAGCCTGTTTCGGAGCTAGCTCAGAGCCTCTCTCTGACCCTCCTTTGCTCATGCTGTCTCTCTCTCTCTCTCTCTCTCAGAAATAAATAAAATGTTTTTTAAAATAATAAAATAAAATATATTTATTGAAAGAGAACATGTGTGAGCAAGTGTACGTAAGCAGGGTAGGGGCAGAGAGAGAGGGAGAGACAAAGAATCCCAAGCAGGCTCTGCACTATCAGCGCAATGTGGGGCTCGAATTCATGAACTGAGAGATCATGACTTGAGCTGAGATTAACTCAGATGCTTAACTGACTGAGCCACCCAGGCGCTCATCCACCTTGGTGCCTTTGTGTGTGTGTCTCTCTCTGCATTTCCTCTGTCCTCCCACCCACCCTGCCTTTCTATCTCTGTGTATTTATCCCTTTGCATCTTTCTCTATCTCCCCCTCCCTTCATGTTTGCATCGGGGCCTCTCCTCTGAGCCTGGGTGTGGGGCCAACTTTCTCATCCCAGCCAGCCAGCACTTCCAACCAGAACTTCCAGTCCTTGCTTGACAAAGAACCCCATTTTGAAGCCAAGCTAGGGTGGGGCCTCTGGAAACCTCAGGCTACCTCCATCTACAGCTTTACTTAATTAACAAGCACATTTGTGGCCCTTGGTCTCTGTCAGGCTCTCATCTAAGCACCTTCAAATGCTAACTCATTTAACCCTCCTCTATGAGGTATGTGCTATTGGTAGCGCCATTTTGCAAATGGGGACACTGAGTGGCCATGTCACTTGAACTCATGTCACTTGAACAGTCTAGCTCCAGAGTCTCAGCTCTGAACCACTAGGGACACTGTCTCTTTTTCTAGTCCTTTCTCCAGCCCTGCCCTCAGACAAGGGAAAGATCCTGATCTATGAGACAGTACAGCTGGATTTGCTCTAGTTCTGTGACTTTCAGCAGCTCCACTGCCCTCCATGGGCTCCAGTTGCCTTACCGATCAAGTGAGGGGGTGGAATGCACCCAACTCTCGGTGGGTCTATGACTTTACTTCAACATGAGTCAGTCAGCCTAAGTCCTGGCCAATCATATCAGCATTGACCTGGTACTCGCCCCTAAGCAATACCAAAGGCAGCCAACCCTACTCCAGGATCCAGCCCTTCCCACGCGAGAAAGACTTTTCTGGAAGTGTGGATCCAGGCTACAAGAGGGCATAGGTACCATGACTTCCCACACAAGCATATCAGTCACCTCACTTAACCTGCATCCTTCTTCCTCCTGAATCCACCCTCCACCCAACCTGAACCCAACATGACTCCAAGAGTGAACTCAGTACCCACTCTGGGTCCAGCCTTGTGAGGTGAGGGAATTTCAAAGTGGAGAAAGACAATGTAAGAGAAGCTCACAGCTATGAGCCAGTCCATTCCCACCAAAACCTACTAGGTGCAGCCAACCTACTGGTGGCTCAGTCTGGTAAACCACTGACTTCAGCTCAGGTCATGATCCCATGGTTCATGGTTTGAGCCCCATGCTGGGCTCTGTGCTGACAGCTCAGAGCCTGGAGCCTGCTTCAGATTCTGTGTCTCCCTCTCTCTCCACCCTTCCCCTGCTCATGCTCTGTCTCTTCTCTCTCAAAAATAAATAAACATTAAAAAAAAAAAACCTACTGTAACACAGACACCCAACCTCACATCTAGTCCTCATTATCACCGTCAACCCAGAACCCCGGCTCAGCTGTATTTCAACACTTTCCATCCAAATCCTCAATCTTGGCTCGGTCTCCAACCCCAACCCTAATGGACTTCATCAACATTCTTATCCCCCAGATCCCTCTCATCTAGAACTCAATCCTATCCTCAAAACCAGCTCACACCCCATCCTCACCCTATGTCTATTCTCCTCCTCAAACTCACTTGCATTCCCAGTGCTGTCATCAGACCCATTCTAAACCTGTCCATAAACTTTTGTTCTCAGTGCAGAGAAAAAAATGTGAAGGACTTTGAGATGAACCCAACAGATGTCCTTGATGGAAAACCAAACGGGTTATCTGATTTTATGGAATCTCTGCCTCTATTATTGTCTTTGAGCTACTTTACAATGCTGTAAATCATAGACAGCTGATACCAATGCAAATCATTCTTGTCTATAACCCTACGAATGAGTTTTGTCAGGTGGAAGTACAATTAATTTTCCTCCCCCCACACATGTAGAATAAACCAGTTTTCCATCTATTTATAAATCCATTTCAGTATTCCTTATTGCCTCTACCCGTGTGGGTCTTTGTAACATCTTACTAGCTCCATCATTTATTAATGGATCCAAATAAAATCTTTGACATATGTTTATTTTATATATGTAGGAGAGTCCTGGTTAGATCCTTTAAAAAAAAAACACAACAACTTATCTTTTGTCACTATATCCCTGTATCCAAACTTCTCCAACATGGACTGCACCATTGTGATGTGAACCTTCACTCTGTCAACTTAATCCCTCATCCTTATTATGATACCACTGCTCTCTCTCCAAACTTCATCTGATCCCCATCCCTGGCTTTCTTCCAAATTCTGACCCCACCTCTGCCCTCCTTAATCCTTGATCCTGCCCCCTCCACCCCTAGGATTAATTCATGGCCCCACCCAGTCACAGTTCCAAGAGACACCTACTCATTCCCAAAACACCACCTCTTCCTTCTTCCTCTTCCCCATCATCCTGGCCCCCAGAACCTTACGATTCCTGCTTCTTCCTCTCCACCTACATCCCATGGACTCCCTCACCCCAACTGGCCCTGCTCCTTAAAGGCCATTTACCCAAAATATTACTTTCTCAGGCCCCATCCAAGTACAGTTCACTTTATAGCCACGTAGCTGAAGATTCCCTTCTTGTGCCTGATGGTTTTGGGGGTGGGATGGAGGGAGGGGAATGGCGGAATAAATTAAGGCATCTCGGTGGATTTCAGAAGGGATGGAGATAGAGTTGGTGCTGAAGATGAAGTCGGGAACTGGAATTTGGTGTGTTGGGATTGAGCTTCGGATAAACTTGAGATAAGGCTGTTGATGGGATTGTTTGGAGGATAGGCTCACTGTAAGGAGCATGGTTAAAATTAGGGAGATAAGAACAGGGTTGAACATGGCCATCTGGGAGCTGATGGATGTAAGGAGGTTGGGTTGGAGGGGTTGGAGAGATTAGAAAGTGGGATGGAAGGAAAATGGATTGATGTTAGGGAGGGCCATGGGGATTTAGAGTGGGTTTGAGGAAGGAAATGGCTTTCCCCTTCCCTCTAGGGTGGGTCTTGCAGCCTCCAAGTTCACAGTGGGTTCAAATGGGGCCTGGGCGGGTCTAGGTATGGGTCTCAGCTTGTCCTGGAAGCCCCACCCCAAGCGCTAGGGCCAAACCCAGGCTGGGGGGTGCCTGGCAGCAGCCTGCTGAGCCATTGGGGGTGGAGAGGGGGAGGCCAGCAACAGGGAAATGCTGAGGGCGCTGGGGGAGGGAATCCAGGGGTTAAAAGCCATGGGTCCAGGCTGAAGTTGGAGGCAGCTGGCGGCGAAGCTCTGCATCTGGGCGTCTCACCGAGGTAGGGTCCGCCTGGGGCAGGGGCGGGAGCATCAGAGGGGAGGAGTGGGGAGAGGAAGGAGATGTGAGCAGGAAAAGGGAAAGGGGGAGAAGAGCTGAGTCAGGGAGATGGAGAAGGAAGCCAGAGGTTTGGTTACCGATGCAAATCTGCAGAGCTGAGGAGCGTGAAGCACGCTGAAAGTTAAGCTGTCTGAGGCCAGGTGCCCGGGACGACCCTGAGAGGGGAACAAGGGCTCCGAGAGCGGCGGGAGCGGGTACCGAGGCCCCCAGCTC
Organism: Proteles cristata cristata; assembly: GCA_017311185.1. NCBI lineage: Eukaryota > Metazoa > Chordata > Mammalia > Carnivora > Hyaenidae > Proteles > Proteles cristata. The sequence continues at coordinate 26,865 of JAESUZ010004881.1, forward strand.
GCTGGAGGGCGCGGGTGCACGCTGCCTCTGCCCCCCTCACCTCCTTACTGGGCTCCCCACCGAGCATGGAATTTGGGAAGGGCGTGTAAATTCCGGGGTCAAGGTTCTTCCTGAAGGAGAGATTTTAGGCCGGAAAGTGCAGGCGCACAGGTCGGAGGGAGGGGCGGTCAGAGATGGGGGTTCCAGCCAGCCCGTGACACCTCCCGCACAACTTCTCTAGGCCCCGCCCGCCCCGCTCCCCACCCCGGAGCCGCCATGTGGCCGCTGGCCGCCGCGATCGCCTTTCTGACTGTGGCCTTGTCAGGCGGTAAGAATGCGTGGGGGTGGAGGCGGGGTGGCCACCCGAACAATGGTAGGAGGGGTCAGGCCAGGAGGTGGGGGCGTGGGAGCCCTGAGCTCCGCCCACCGCCCCCTCGAGGCCGTGTCCTCAGGGACAGCCCCGAGAGCTTCCTGCTTGTCCCGGCGTGACCTGGTTTCTGGGCTGGGGTCGGCCCGCTCTCGCGCCGACCCCAGACCCCTCTCTGGGGCGTCCCGGCTCTGGCGAGCCCTCTCGTGTTTTTAAGTCTTCTTTTTTTTTTATACTTTTATTTATTTCCAGGAGAGAGAGAGACAGCGTGAGCAGGGGAGGGTCAGAGAGAGAGGGAGACACAGACTCTGAAATAGGCTCCAGACTCTGAGCTGTCAGTCAGCACAGAGCCCGACGCGGGGCTCGAACCCACGAACCGCGAGATCATGACCTAAGCGAAAGTCAGACGCTTAACCGACTAAGCCACCCAGGCGCCCCTCGTGTTTTTAAGTCTTCTGATCTTCCTCGCCAGGCTTTTCCCTGATTGCGCTACTCTGCACCCTGAAAGGCCCCCGACACGCTTGCAGCCCTTGCCCCCGCAGCACCCCCACCCCCACCCCGGTCGGGGCATTCGTGAGACGTGGAGGAGGGACCCTCGGGTTCAAATCCTGACGCTGTCACTTTGAGCAAGTAATTTAGCTTCTTTGTGGTTTCTCATCTGTAAAGTGAGAACATCTAAGCCCCTGTTACAAAAGGTTGTTGTGAATGTTACAATGAGCTAATGCACGGCAGATGGAAGGGGCTGGAAAGTTAGTCGTTGTTACGTTATTGGTAGTATTTGCTCTTCATTATCAGCTCCTTCCAGAACCTTTTAGTTTGTTCTCCCTTTAATCTTTGGGGTGACTCCCAAACCTGATTTCACCCTGAGTCAGCCCCCAAAGATTCCTCCTCACGTTTAAGGCAAATTTGCAGGCAGATTCTTCGGCATCGTCATCCGTCCACCCATCTGTCTGTCCATCCGTGCATCCATCCTTTCATTTAACCAACAAGCTGCTGAGCACTAAGCACTGTTCTGGGTGCTGTAATGCAGGCAGACACGGTTCCTGCTCTTAGCACCCGGAGCCTAGCGGGGAAGGATGCAGGCATTATTCAAACAATTACTCAAATAATTAGTTAATAATTAGTTACAACTGTGACAGGAGGTGATGGCTTCAAGGAGCCAAGCCAGGAGCCTGGAGATGGAATAGCAGCTCCTGGCTTGGAAGGCCCCTCAACGGCTGGACCCCTGAGCTGAGACCTGAGGAGGGAGGAGTCCTTGGGCACCTGGCACCACCCTTGGCCTGAAGGTGGGGTGGTTTCTCTCCCTTGGCGCCATTCCCAGGACTCCGGCCCATGTCCCAAGCCCCTCCTGGGTACCACGCCCTGAGCCCACATGCACCATCTTGTGGAGCCCTCAGCAGCCTTATGAAGTAGGGACACTATAATTACTCCAGTTTCGTAGCTAAAACCCCAGGAGTCTGAGACAGCAGGTCCTGCCCCAGAGACACCTGTGACGCCTGAGTCAGGATCCCAGTCCACTTTGGCTGCCCCGTCCCCATCCTCCTGGACTTGAGGCTCTGGCTGGCCATCTTCATTATTTTAGATCTAATGGTCTGCTTAAAGTCAACTCTTTTTTTTTTTTAACTTACAGTATATTAAAGGTAAAGTTTATATTGCTGTCTTAAATGGAAAAGAGCACCCTTTGCTATAAATAAAAGGTAAGAAGGAAAAATAAATCCTGCACAACGTAACAAATACAATGTGTTTATTGGGTTGGACCATCTGACATTGTCAGTAGTGGACTTTTTTGACCTTCCCCAAAACGGCGATGGCAGATAGTTCAGCTTAATAAATGGCAGGTTGCTGGCTAGAGACGTCTCTTCTTCCAGGTTGTTTTTTTTTTTTTTTTAATGTTTATTTATTTTTGAGAGAGAGAGACAGAGCAAGGGCTGGGGAGGGGCAGAGAGAGAGAGACGAAGACACAGAATCCGAAGCAGGATCCAAGCTCTGAACTGTCAGCACAGCCAGACATGGGGCTCAAACTCATGAACCATGAGATCATGACCTTATCTGAAGTCAGATGCTTAACCTGCTTAACCTACTGAGCCACCCAGGTACCCTTCTTCCAGGTTTTAAAAAGTGAGCTCAGCGAGGAGTGGAGAGGTATTAAAAGCATATTAGCCCCATCATGAAGCCCTGTTTCTCCCTGACAAAATCAGGATTGGAAAAGAACTGGGAAGTGACTGTTTCTGAGGCTGCAATCTGATGTCACTGACACCTCATCTCTGTGCCACCTAAAATGACCTGTGCCCACCAAGACTGCTGTCCCCAATTCTGAGCCAGTCCTGTGGCTTATGCAGGTGGGGAAGCTGGCCAGGGAGAAGAGCCTACTGGCCACAGAGCTGGGGACCTCCTGCTGTATCTAACAATTTTTTTAAATATTTATTTTTTAAAATGTTTTTTTTTTTTTAATTTATTTATTTCTAGGAGAGAGACAGCGTGAGCAGGGGAGGGTCAGAGAGAGAGGGAGTCACAGACTGAAACAGGCTCCAGGCTCTGAGCTGGCAGTCAGCACAGAGCCTGACGCAGGGCTCAAACCCAAGAACCACGAGATCATGACCTAAGCGAAAGTCGGATACTTAACCGACTAAGCCACCCAGGCGCCCCTATTTTTTTTTAAAATGTTTTTAATGTGTTTTATTTATTTCCGAGAGAGAGAGACAGCATGAGCAGGGGAGGGTCAGAGAGCGAGGAAGACACAGAATCCAAAGCAGGCTCCAGGCTCTGAGCTGGCAGTTAGCACAGAGCCCGACGTGGGGCTCGAACCCACGAACCGCGAGATCATGACCTGAGCCAAAGTCAGACACTCAACTGACTGAGCCACCCAGGCGCCCCTAAATATTTATTTTTGAGAGAGTGGGAGGGAGGAAGGGAGGGAGGGAGACACAGAATGTGAAGCAGGCTCCAAGCTCTGAGCTGTCAGCCCAGAGGCTGAACTCATGAACCACGAGATGACCTGACCTGAAGTCAGACTCTTAACCAACCAACTGCGCCACCCAGGCACCCGCTAATAATTCTCGTTAATGTTTATTTTTGAGAGAGAGAGACAGCGTGAGCAGGGGAGGGCAGAGAGAGACACAGAATCTGAAGCAAGCTGGAGGCTCTGAGCTATCAGCGCAGAACTCTCACTCATTAACCATGATATCATGATCTGAGCAGAAATCAAGAGTTGGATGCTTAGCTGACTGAGCCACCCAGACACCCCTGTGGCTAATTAATAACAGTCCCCACTTACTGAGCACTTGCTCTATGCCAGGTGGTGAGCCCAATGAGAAAGCTAAGGCTGGCGATGCTGGTACGGCATCACCCAGCCAGAAAGTGGCACATTTAGGATTGGGCTTGCTCTCCCATTGTTGACTCCTGTGTCTCCACTGCTGGGCATAGTGACTAGCACACAACACTTACTGATCGAACACCTACTATGTGTCAGACACTGTGCTCGGTCCTGGAGAAATAGCTCTGAATAAAGTAGTTACGGTGCCTGTTATCAATGATCCTTATAGTCAAGTTGCAGAGATTTTTAAAAAATCTACATAAATGTAAACAAGTAGAGAAATCAATAGCAGTCATGGCTCTGATGGAAATCAATGGAGGGAATATAATAGGGTGTGACTGGGGAGCTAGGAGGGACCCCATTAGACCAGGTGGCCAGCAATCTGGGATGGCCTCTGAGGAGGTGATGTTTGAACTGCACTGAACTCTCAGAGTGAAGATGGACACAGACATGTAACCTGTAGATTCTGAGTGCCATCAAGTAGAATATTTCATATATATGATGTCCTATATCTGCCCTGCCTGCTATGGTGGCCACTGGCCACATGGGCTCTTGAGCTTTTCGAATGTAACAGGTGAGGGGCGCCTGGGTGGCTCAGTCGGTTAAGCGACCGACTTTAGCTCAAGCCATGATCTCATGGTTCATGGGTTCCAGGCCAGTGTTGGGTTCTGTGCGGAAAACTAGCTCAGAGCCTGGAGCCTGCTTCGGATTCTGTGTCTCCCTCTCTCTCTGACCCTCCCCTGCTCATGTTCCTCTCTCTGTCTCGGAAATGAATAAAACAGATTTAAAACTTTTAAAAGAAAAAAACAAATGTAACAGGTGAGGTTGAAAAGCTGAATTTATTTCATTTTAATGAATCTAAAAGTAAATATCCACAAGTGGCTAGAGGCTACCGTATTGAACAGCATGGGTCTAGAGAAAGAACTGTCCAGAAAGAAGCAGCAGCAAGTTCAAAGAGTATGATATGTCTGGAGAATGGGTCTACAGCTCTGGAACAGAGTATATGAAGAGGAAAGGTGGGAAATGGGACCAGAGAGGCTGGTAAGAATCAGATGATACAGAGTCCTACAAACTTTGAATTTGAGAGTAGTTAGGCTGTGGGTTGTATTTAAAGCCATAGAGGCACCTGGTAAATATGTGTTGAAAGAATGGATGGACAGATGGATGATGGATGGATGGATGGATGGATGGATGGATGGATGGATGGATGGATGAACAGGATGGATACCTACCTACCTCCTTGGTAGATATATAGGTCAGTCTCATTCCTACCTCCTAAAATCCATCCCCATGGTGGGGTGAGAAGATGCAGGTGGGGAGAAAGTCAGGCTTGCATTTACCTATCAGAAGCTTCCTTGTTCCATGAACTCTGTGAACCCTTGATGGAGTTAGCACTTCTACTTTGCCCTGACTCCTCTCCATCACATGGAGGATGGCAACTCCCACAGACCAACAAATGAACCATCAGTTCCTGGTCACCCAGAGCAAAATTCTGACCCTCTCCCCAAGCCCAAGGCCGCCTCCTCCCCCTGGACCCCAGTTCCCTAACATTTCCTCTTCTTCATCAGGTATCTCTCAGGAGTTTCCCAAGATCCTCAACGGCACGAATGGGACCAGCGGGTTTCTCCCTGGCGGCTACACCTGCCGCCCGCACTCTCAGCCCTGGCAGGCGGCCCTGCTAGTGCAAAACCGGCTGCTCTGTGGGGGGGTCCTGGTCCACCCCAAGTGGGTCCTCACTGCAGCACACTGTCTGAAGGCGTATGTGGGGGTCAGGGGAGCATGAGGGAAGGGACGGGAACAGGACTGGGGAGGTGAGGGGGTGGGTGGGTCTGGATTGAGGATGAAGTCAGACTTAGGGTTGGGGTTTGGGAATGTGACTGGAAATGAGGATGTGGAAGGAGATGTTTGCAGAGGACGGCGGTGGAGATGGGCTCAACCCCTCTAATCACCACTTCCTACACCCACAGAGGGTACAGAGTGTACCTGGGCAAGCATGCCTTGGGGCGTGTGGAGGCCGGAGAGCAGGTGAGGGAGGTGGTCCGTTCTATCCCCCACCCTCAGTACCAGATCAGCCCCACCCACCTGAACCATGACCACGACATCATGCTTCTGGAGCTGCAGTCCCCGGTCCAGCTCACGAACCACATCCGTGTCGTGCCTCTCTCCCACGGCAGCCTCCCCACTGGCACCTGCTGTCGGGTGTCTGGCTGGGGCACCACCACCAGCCCCCAGGGTATGCACCCTCAACAGGTGGCCTGAGATGTCAGTGGCTGGGTAAATGGGGGCAGAAAAGGGAGGGAAGGTTGGGGGAGGGTTCCTTTATATATATATATAAAAATACATGTATAGTTATATATTATATATTACATATCACATGTTATATATCCTTTATATAAATACATATACATTTATAAGTATGAAGTTATATGTTATATATATTCTTTATACAAATGTCCATTTATAGTTATATGTCATAGATTATATAGTTATATCCTTTATATAAATACATATACATTTATAAGTGAGATTATGTTATATATATTCTTTATACAAATGTCCATTTATAGTTATATGTCATAGATTATATAGTTATATCCTTTATATAAATACATATACATTTATAAGTGAGATTATGTTATATATATTCTTTATACAAATGTCCATTTATAATATATGTTATATATGTCATAGATTATATAGTTATATATCCTTTATATAAGTATATATACATTTATAAATATGTATAGTTGTTACATATCCTTTATATATAAATGTACATAGTTATATATTTTATACAATGTTATAGACCAAATATATAAACTATATCATATAAATATATAAATTAGTAAAAACTAAATATTGTAATGTTATATATTACATGTGTGATATATAAATACACATCATTATACGTTGGTATCCAAATATGCAAATTATCATATAGGTTGATTTTCTAGATCATAAATTCTATATGTATTTATTTAAATATGTTTGTATATAAATTATATGTTAGACAAATTATACATAAGTATATTTAAATAAATATGTAACTTAATGCATTTGATATATTGGCAGATATGTATTTGTTAAATGTAAGGACGTGCAGGTGTATCCTTTGTGTTTAAGTTACATGTGCATGAATATAAAATTGATCTTCATAGCAGTGAGGGCCCTTTGCATCTCCTTAGTGGTGCCCTGGCTTCTTCCCAGTCTCCTTTCCCTCTTCCTCCCCGATCTGCCATCTTTCTCCACACGGCTTTCCATCCCCTTGTTTCCTCACCCCCAATCTTCTGCCTCACAGTCTTTCCCTATCCCTCTTCTCCTCTCCTTTTTGTGTCTCTTCCTCCACTTTCCTGCATTCTCTGTATCTCCCTTTTGCTGGCTCCCACACCCCGTACCCCATTTCTCCCCACACCCGTCTCCTCCACCACTCTCCCCAGGTACATATTCCATCTCTTCCCCATCTTCTTCTTTGCATCCGTTTCCTTTTTTTTTTTTTTTTAATGTTTTTTATTTATTTCTAGGAGAGACAGAGAGAGAGAGAGACAGCGTGAGCAGGGGAGGGTCAGAGAGAGAGAGAGTCACAGACTGAAACAGGCTCCAGGCTCTGAGCTGGCAGTCAGCACAGAGCCCGACGCGGGGCTCGAGCCCACGAACTGTGAGATCATGACCTAAGCGAAAAGTCGGACGCTCAACCGACTAAGCCACCCAGGCGCCCCTTTACATCCGTTTTCTACCAACTCTCCTGTTTAACTCCCACCCCGTAGCCTGGTCGAGACAGCCATCCTGAGACCCCCCCTCTCTCTCCTTCCCAGTGAGTTACCCCCCAACCTTACAATGTGCCAACATCCAGCTTCGCTCAGACGAGGAGTGTCATCAGGTCTACCCGGGGAAGATCACACCCAACATGCTATGTGCCGGCACAGAAGAGGGCGGCAAGGACTCCTGTGAGGTGAGAACAGCATGGAGGGTGGCTGCCATGGGCTAGGGGGGGAAGCCAGAATGAAGGTGGGGACAGATTCGGGGAGTGGGGGAAGAACTTCCTTTTAGCTTTGGGGGAACCAGTGTTTTAAGAGGACATGTCCCCTAACGTAGACGGTCAAGATAAAAAGAAAGTAGCCATGACTGAAGAATATAATTCATCTTGAGCCCCAGCTTTGACTGACGATGGCTCCCCAGATCCCTGTGTTGAGATGCATAAAGGTTGGTGTTGTTTCAGTTGCAAGTGAAAGAAACCCAACTCAAACCAGCTTAAAAGCAAGACACACTGACTTTTGTAACTGAAAAGTCCAGGGGTGTCTTGCTTCAGGCACAGATGGATCCAGGTGCACAAGTAATGAATGTGTTTAAGACGGTCTCTTTTCATTTAAGCTCTTCTCTCTTCTGCTTTTGTCTTCATTCTCAATTAAGCTTTTCCCCGGAGCTTTGGGCTTACATCTCACCCACCTAAGCAACTCGACCAGAAAAAGTTTTCCAGTTGTTTACATAAACATCCTTTTTAAAAAAAAATTTTTTTTTAAGTTTATTTCTGAGAGAGAGACACAGCGTGAGCATGGGAGGGTCAGAGAGAGAGGAGACACAGAATCTGAAACAGGATCCAGGCTCTGAGCTGTCAGCACAGAGCCTGACGCAGGGCTCAAACCCATGAACCATGAGATCATGACCTGAGCCAAAGTCGGACACTTAACTGACTGAGCCACCCAGGCACCACAAACATCCTTTTTTTTAATGTTTATTTTTGAGACAGAGACAGAGTGTGAGAGGGTACAGGGCATGAGAGAGAGACATGGAATCTGAAGCAGGCTCTGGGCTCTGAATTGTCAGCACAGAGCCCAACATGGGTCTTGAACCCACAAACCGTAAGATCATGACCTGAGCTGAAGTCGGACGCTTAACCGATTGAGCCATCCTCGCACCCCTGTTTACATAGACGTCCTGAGCATGATTCTCACTAGGCTGACTAAAGTCATGTGTCCTGAACCTTCACTCTGCTCATAGCTGTGGGATTTTCTGATGGACCAAGTCCATCATGTGGACCATGGCCCACCGTGTGGGCCATGGAGGGGCTGTTCCCCAAAAGAGAGTATCAGAAGGCAGTTATGAAAATGAGGAGAAATGGATACTACATGGGCAAAAAACCTCCACAAAAAATGAAACTTGTGTCCAAGAGAGGAGGCTTCTGAGATGGAGTTTTGGGTTAGTGGGAAAGAGTGATAAATGAATGAATGGTGTGTGCCTTGATTGATCAGTGAGGAGTGTCTTGGGTCCCGTGGCGGGGAGTAAGAGTACACACATTACATACCTTACCCAGGTGTCGGTGAGTTTGCCCAATGGTGACATGGCACCAAGGGGCCGTGGAGCCACAGCAGGGTTGGGGGGCAGCATGATGGGGGGGTGCAGGGTGGGATTGGTGGCAAAGAACCAAGAATGAGGCTTGAGGTAAGGTGTAAACATTCTAAGGAGGCTGAAGAGCAGAGAAAAATGTGGAGAGACAAGTCTCTCTTCTTCTTGGTCTCAATGTCCGTCTAGTTCCACCTTTCTCTTGGTGTCTCTTTTGCGTCCCTCTTCTCTGTGTCTTCTTGTCTTCCTGTTTCTTTCTAGCCCTCTCTGTGTCCTGTCTCTCATTATCTCTGCCTCTGTGTGTCTCCGTCTTTCACTCTCTCCCATATGTCCCCACCTGTGCCTTTGTTTGGCTCCACCACGGCCCCCATTTCTCTCTCTTCCCCCACTCAGGGTGACTCCGGGGGCCCCCTGATCTGTAACGGAACACTCCACGGCATCATCTCCTGGGGAGACTTCCCATGCGGACAGCCCAACCGGCCTGGTGTCTACACTCGAGTCTCTCAATATGTTGTATGGATCCAAGAAACAATTAAAAAACACAGAGCCCAAGAGTGGAAACGGACGAAGGGCCCACAGTAAACGCTGGGTTGGCTCACCTGCCTCCTTCCCTCCCTCCTTGCCCTCCTCACTCCATTGGCCCAGCCCTTATCTGCCCCTCCCAAAGTTCCACTTGAACCAGTGATCCCTATTAATGTCTGATCCCAGCTGACACTTCGTGTTTCAAAAGCATTCAGTCACTACCAGTATCATGGTCTCCCAGATACTGCGTCCTGAAATACCTCAGGACCCTCAGCATCCCAACCCAGAAGATGTTGGAGAACTCCCTCTGTCTCAACAGAATAGAATTCCAGACAGCCATCGGAATGTTCGGTCCGAGGAATACCCTTAAATACTTCGACTCATCTCAACAATAATTTATGTCCCATGAATGGAACTTCCTTGACAGTGTGCTGTACCCCTTCACATATTTCTTGATTACCAACATTCTAGACATTTCTATGTTTGGTGCTCAAGAATGTTCTAGACTTCTGTGACATTTCATCTTGAAAATATTCTCTTGGGGCGCCTGGGTGGTTCAGTCGGTTGACTGTCCAACTTCAGCTCAGGTCATGATCTCACAGTCTGGGTTTGAGCCCCGTGTCAGGCACTGTGCTGACAGCTCAGAGCCTGGAGCCTGTTTCGGATCCTGTGTCTCCCTTTCTCTGCCCACCTCCCCCCCCACTTGCACTCTGTCTCTCTCTCTCAAAAATAAACATTTAAAAAAATATATTCTCTTGGACCCAGAATCTTCCGCCCAACAATTTTCTAGGCACGACTGAATGACTAATCACATCACAGCCAATATTGGATCCTCATAATGGTTCGTTCTCACATAGTTTTGGGTCTCCCAAATGTCCCATCTCTACCTACATCCCATATTTTGCCAGAATGCCCTGTCTCTGGATCCCCATGCCTACTAAAGATCAACAGCACACTAGAGTTTTGGGGTTCAGGACCCTGAGGGGCCTCCATACTTGGACCCTGGTGTCTGCCAAATATTCTGTCCTTCTATCTCCCCCACAAGCATCTTCATCTTCCGGTGACCCCAACATGCAGTAGTTACATGCTCAAGCCACTGAGTCCCTGACTTGAACGAGTCATAAAACTCACTGCCTTTTGGTCTCTAAATGGGGCTCCTCATTTCTCCTCATAGCATTATTAAAAATTTCAAGCCCTCCCACTATTATTATTTGCATGGTTCCCTATCAAATATCACCTCAAGGTGTCATCGACACCCTCCAAATTTGCACTGTCCAAAAATTGTATTTGGGGCTCCTGGCTGGGTCCAGTCAGCAGAGCACATGACTCTTGATCTCAAGGTCCTGAGTGGGTGGACCTCAAGGTCCACATTGGGTGTAGAGCTTACTTAAAACAACAACGGGGCGTCTGGGTGGCTCAGTCAGTTAAGTGCCAGACTTTGGATCAGCTCATGATCTCACAGTTTGTGGGTTTGAGCCCCACATTGGGCTCTGTGCTGACAGCTCAGAGCCTGAAGCCTGCTTTGGATTCTGTGTTTCCCTCTCTCTCTGACCCTGCCCTGCTCACCCTCTGTCTGCCTGTCTGTCTCTCCAAAATAAACATTTAGGGGCGCCTGGGTGGCTCAGTTGCTTAAGCTGCTGACTTTGGCTTAGGTCATGATCTCACAGTTCCTGGGTTCGAGCCCCATGTCGGGCTCTGTGCTGACAGCTAGCTCAGAGCCTGGAACCTGTTTCAGATTCTGTATCTCCCTCTCTCTCTGACCCTCCCCTGCTCATGCTGTCTCTCTCTCTCTCAGAAATGAATAAAATATTTAAAAATTTAAAAAAAACAGCAACAACAGAAAGTGTTGCATTCATGTACTTTTTTCAGCATGTATTCAGTGCTGACCATGTGCAGACATTCTCCTGGCTGTTCATAAATACAACTTTATTCATTTAACAAATATTGGTGCTTCTCACAACCCAGGCACTGTTGCAGACACAGCTGATAAACAGTGAATTAGGTAAAACTTCTGTTCTGTAGAGCTCGTATACTTTGCAGGGAGACACAATTTTAAAAAATAATAATAATAAGGAGATCGAGTGACAGGTGGCAATGTGAACCATGGCAAAAATGAAGCAGAGAATGAAGGAGAGGGAATGTTGGGTTTGGGGTTGGGAGAGTGAGTGGAGTTGCTGTTTCATTATTATTTTTTAATGTAGGCTCTGTGCCCGACGTGGGATTTGAACTTGCAACCCTGAGATCAAGAGTTTCAGGCTCTGCCAACTGAGCCAGCCAGGCACCCCCCCATAGTTGCTATTTTATGCAGGATGGTCTAGGGACACCTGGGTGGCTTGGTCAGTTAAGCATCTCAGCTCAGGTCATGGTCTCCTGGTTTGTGAGTTTGAGCCCCATGTTGGGCTCTGCCCTGGCAGTGCGGAGCCTGCTTAGGATTCTCTTCCCTGCTCTCTGTCTCCTCCTCCCTCACATGCACATGGACTCTCTCCCTCTCTTAAAATAAATAAATTAAATTAAAAAGAAATAAGATGGTCTGGGGAATGATGGTGCATTAGGGGAAAAAAAACAATGAAAGGATGGAAAGAGAGAGCCAGGTGCATATCTGAGCATCAGTACCTATGCAGACAGCAAGTTCAGAGGACCTGAGGCAGGAGCTGGCCAGGTACATCTGAATATTGGGAAGATGGTGAAGAGGTTGGTGTGGAAGTGACTGCCCTTCAATACCTTAGGCAGGAGGTGATGGTTCTTGACCAGGTGATGCTCTCAGGGGAGTTATCGGGTCCGATTCTGGGTCTGCTTGAAGAGATTGTCGGACAGTGCCTGTTGACATCAGATGAAGAGTGAGAGAAAAGACAGAAGGATAACCTCAACGCTTTGGCCTGAGCAACCATTTACTAAATGGAACTGCCATTTACTAATATTGGGGAAACTTTGGGAGGGATAGATCTGCAGGGAAATATTGGGAATTTTTGTTTTGAACTGTCTATTAGGCACCGAAGTGGCAATAAACTCCGCCCTCAAGGGGATTTACAGAAGATTAACAAACACACTAAACTAATAACTGCAAATTGTAATGATTTCTATGGGATAATAAATATAATCCAGAGCGCCTGGGTGGCTCAGTCGGTTTAGCATCTGATTCCGGCTCAGGTCATGATGTTGTAGTTGATGAGTTCGAGCCCTGCAATGGGCTCTGTGCTGACAGCTCAGAGCCTAGAACCTGCTTCAGATTCTGTATCTCCCTCTCTCTCTACCTCTCCCTCCTGCTCTGTCTCTCTCTGTCTCAAAAATAAATAAATATTTAAAAATTTAAAAAATAATAATAAATGTAATCCATGAAGGATCTAAACAGAGTTTTGTGTTAGAAATTAGAGGAGAAGCAAAAATAATAATAAAAAAATTAAAAAAAAAGGGGGCGCCTGGGTGGCTTAGTCGGTTAAGCGTCCGACTTTCGCTTGGGTCATGATCTCGCGATTCGTGGGTTCGAGCCCCGCGTCGGGCTCTGTGCTGACTGCCAGCTCAGAGCCTGGAGCCTGTTTCAGTCTGTGACTCCCTCTCTCTGACCCTCCCCTGCTCACGCTGTCTCTCTCTCTCTCTTAGAAATAAATAAAAACATTAAAATAATAATAATAATAATAATAATAATAATAATAATAATAATAAAAAGAAATTATAGGAGAAGCTGTTTTTCACAGGTAGTCAGGAGGAGGCAGGATTGATTAAAGACTCCAAAGGTGAGAGGGAGCCACTTTTGCAAAGAACACTAGTAATATCTCTGAACAAGGGAGTCATCATATTTCAGAGTCCACCATCCCTGGTTCCTACAGGGGAGACTATAGGTTAGTGTTTAAAACCATGGGGGGGGGCGGGGAGCATCTGTCTGGCTCAGCCGGTGGATCATGTGATTCTTGATCTTGGGGTTGTGAGTTCAAGCCCCATATTGAGTGTAGAAATTACTTTAAAATAAATATAAATAAATAAAAGCAAGGAGGGTGGAGTCTGAAGAATGGTTTCGGATGGAAGAATCTTTATCTTTTGGGAAGCTTTGTTTCCTCATCTGGTACTAACAGGACCTACTGCTCAGAGCTGTTAGAAGGAAGATTGGCATTTACAGTCTGCACATGGCAGCTTCTCAATTAGCAGAGACGCAACATGATGAGATAGCTAAGAACGTAGTTTCTAAGGCCAGGCTGCCTGGGTGTGACTTCCAGCTCTGCCACTTATTTAAATGTGTGACTTACCTTTTCCATGCCTCAGTTTTCCTGTCATTCAAATGGGTATAATAGTGGTACTTAACACCAAATTGCTTAAAGACCTGCAAGCAAAGGGTCAAACCATAAAGCTAATGGAAGATAATGGTAGAGAACATTTTTGTGACGCAGGAGTCAGGGAAGACTAAAACGTCAGATGGACTCATCATAAGACAGACACTATTTGATTCTATCAAAATTAAGGATTTCTGCTCAACGAAAGACAACACGAACAAAGTAAATCAGTGGGCGGACATATTTGCAAAGCATAACATTGACCTGGGGTTGGAATCTAGAACGTGCTGGGAAATCCTGCACATAAACAAGAAGAACGTTCAAGGGTATGAACAGAGTTGCCGAGGAGGAAACCAACAAAAAAGTCAGATGAAAGATGGAGAGACTCACTGGTCATCTAAGAACACGCAAATACAAATAACAACCCCTTTATATATATTCAATGCTTTAGAAATCTTTAAAGCGAGGTAACCCATGCACTGGCAGGAATGCAGACACAGGGGGTCTCTGGTGCACAGCTGGTGTGAATGGACGCTGGCACAGTTATTTTTGGCACTCCTTAGCTGGATTAAGCATGTGCACACTCTAGGACCGGGCACTTCCACTCCTGATGTCTATCCTAGGTCAATGATCATCCAGGTCACCAAGAGGCAAGTACGGAAGTGTCTGTCAGTCATTTACTTGTTGCGCTGCGAAATTAGAGGAAGACTGGGCACCCCCTAATGAGGATGGGGGTGGATGTTAGGATGCGGTGGAGAGCACCATGGAGGACCACCCAGCATGTACAAGCAACCGACTAGATGCACACATGAATGGAATCTTAAAGGACTGACATTATTAAGCGTTAGGAAAGTTGCGGGGTTCTGGAACACTTCTGCACTGCTGATGGGAATGCAAAGCGGTACAATCACTTTAGAAAACATTTGGCAATTTCTTTCAGAGTCCAACACACACATTGTACGATGTTACAGTGCCATTCCTAAGTGTCTGCCTAAGAGAAATGAAAACATGCCCACACAAATGATGTGGATGTGAATGTTTGCAGCAACATTATTGGGATAGCCAGAAGCTGAAGCAACCCAGCCAGGTATGTAACAACTTGGGAATGGCTGAAAGCTGTAATATATCCACACTGTGGAACAATGCAGAGCATTAAAAGGCAATGGACTATTGAGAGCAAAATGCAAAAACATGGGTGATTCTGAAATGCGTTATGCTAGTGAGAGAAGCCAAGCATTTACCTGGTGTTCTTAAGAAGGCAAAACTCAAGGCAGAATGGAGATCAGTGGTAGCCTGGGGCAGGGGAGGGAGGGAGAGCTTTTGCTAAAAGGGTGCAGGGCAACTTAAGGATGGAAGGCGGGAGGTGGGAGGTACTTGTACTGTTTCGATTATGGTGGAAGTTACAGGATTATATCCAGTTTCCAGACTTTATCAAACTGAACACCTAAAATGAATGGATTTTAATTTATGTATGTAATACCTTCTTTAAAAATGAAAAAAACATAGTTTCTTTTTTAATTTTTTTAAATTCATTTTTGAGAGAGACAGACAGCGCAAGCAGAGCAGGGGCAGAGAAAGGGAGCAAGAATCCGTAGGAGGCTCTGCACTGTCAGCAGGGGCTTGAACTCACGAAACCATGAGATCATGACCTGAGCCGAAACCAAGAGTCACATGCTTAACTAACTGAGCCACCCACAGGCGCCCCAGAAGAAGCATTGTTCTGAGTTTTAAAAAGAAAAACTATGTACCACAATCCTGCTGACATAAATTAAAACTAACTAAAACTCTACACAATGTTTTGCACATAAAATGATACACAATTTGTAAGAAAGTATACTAACAAAAAAAACATACACAGCATTGTGACTGTACTAAATGCCACTGAACCAGACACCTTAAATGGTGAATGTTAATTATCTGAATTTATCTTTTTAATTAAAAATTTTTTTAATTTTATTTATGTGAAACTCGCCATAGTCTTTAAAAAGCTATGCGAGGGTGCCTCGGTGGCTGTCGGTTGAACATCCGACTTTGGCTCAGGTCGTGACCTCATGGTTTGTGGGTTCAAGCCCCACATTGGGCTCTGTGCTGACCGCTGGGAGCCTGGAGCCTGCTTCGGATTCTGTGTCTCCTTCTCTCAGCCCGTCCCTCACTTGTGACCCCCTCCCCTCAAAAATAAAGACATTTTTTAAAAACCTATGCGATAATAAACACAATAGCAGAAGGCACACATTAATAAAGGTAACAAAGGATAAATAAGAGCAAAGATAGTAGCAATAGGTATCCAATAATAGAAACAATTGCAAAGGATATACACTAACAAAGATAATAGCAAAGATACACAGGGGTAAGGACAATAGAAGGGAGAGGACACAAAGGGAATAAGCTAGTAAGGAAAACAAAAGAGGGACCAGTGCAGATCACTCACAGCAATGTGTCACCAGCGAATTCAAGTCTCCCCACCTGAGGCACTCCAGGCTCTGAACTCCAGGCTTTAGAACTATCTAAATACACTAATGGATTTTTTGAATGTTCATTTATTTATTTTTGAAAGAGAGAGAGAGAGAGAGAGAGAGAGAATATCAACCAGGTTCTGCACTGTCAGCACAGAGCCTGGCGTGAGGCTCGAACCCATGAACCGTGAGATCATGACCTGAGCCGAAACCAAGAGTTGGATGCTTACCTGACAGAGCTACCCAGGCGTCCCTATTAATTTAAAAAAAAAAAAAAAAAGCACCTACTTCAGAGGGCTCTTTGGAAGATTAATTGCATTAATATGTGAAGAGCCCTCAGAACACCTGGCACTGAGTGAGTGCTTACTAAGTGGTGCTCTCATTAGTATTATTGACAGAATTGCTCTTATTGACAGAATTGTTGTGACAATTTGTCTCTAAGGCCCAGAGCCAAAGCAGCCTGCCTTGGGTGATAGCTGGAGATTTGGGAGAATGGGAGGTGGCCGCCCAAATTCTTCCAGTGGAACAGAAAATAATGACATACCTGCGCTGGAGATTCTCACTGCCAGCAACACCTTAACTCAGTAGGCCAGCCAGGTGGCCAGGCTTCCCAGGCAGCCCTCCGCCCTCCTTCCCTCTCCGGGGACTTTGCAGCCACCCGCCCTCTTCTTCCTGTTTTTGCTCAGGGGAATTGTAATAACAATGGGATCCTGTGCGGGAGGGATTTGGAAAGCTGGGGGTTGTGAGGGAGGGGCATGGAAAAGGCTGGAGGAGAAACCGGAAGCCTTCAGAGGGGAGGGATTTCAGTGCTTCCTACCCTCCCCCACTGGCCTGGGGGCACATAGAGACCTTTTTTTTCTCCTCCCAAGGCCCCAGGTATGGAGATGTCAGCTTCTAAACTAGACCTAGCCTCAGGATTTCTCTAGTCTGAAGGGTCCTGGCCCAGCTTAGCCACTGCCCCTACTGGGAGGCCTTTTATAAGGGACTAGGTTGGACTTCCCAGCCTAATAGGGGTGTTGGGCTCCACAGCCAATCCCAATGTGTGGGGGGTGGGGTTCCCCAACACCACCAGGCAATTCTCCCACACCAGCTGGGTATACTACAATTCAACTTAATTTTTTTTTTATTTTTGAGAGAGAGAGAGTACGAGGAGGGGAGGTGCAGAGAGAGAGAAGGAGACACAGATCTGAAGAAGACTCCAGGCTCTGAGCTGTCAGCACAGAGCTTCACGCGGGGCTCCAACCCACGAACTGCGAGATCATGACCTGTGCTGAAGTTAGACGATTAACGACTGAGCCACCCAGGCGCCCCACAATTCAATGTAATTACACTAAATGCACTATCTTTTTTTTTTTTTAAGTTTTATTTATTTCTTAGAGAGAGAGAGACAGCGTGAGCAGGGGAGGGTCAGAAAGAGAGGGAGACACAGAATCCGAAACAGGCTCCAGGATCTGAGCTAGCTTTCCGTACAGAGCCCGACGCAGGGCTCGAACCCACGAACCGTGACATCATGACCTGAGCCGAAGTCAGCCGCCCAACTGATTGAGCCACCCAGGTGCCCCAATAACTGCCCTATCTCCCTGCAGGTAGTTTAGGATCACATAGGTGAAGGACTCAGTCCTACAAGACTCCCCCTCTGCCTCCTGACATTTCAGATGCCGGTGGAAAGTCCAAGTTGTTACCTGTGCTTCTGGCCAAGCTGCTCGATTGACTGGAGGTTTCCAGGGGTTTGATTAATTTGCTAGAGCGGCTCACAGAACTCAGAGAAGCACTTTACTTAGTTGATTACTGGCTTACTGAAAAAAAGGGTAAAACTCAGGAACAGCCGGATGGAAGAGATGCGCAAGACAAGACTATGTGGGAAGGGCTGTGGAGCTACTTGCCCTCTCTGGGTGCGTCATTCTCTCCGCACGGCTTCCCCAACCTGGAAACCGTCTGAACCCCATCCTTTGGGGTGTTCATGAAGGCTTCACTGCATAGGCAAGATTGATTAACTCAGGGTCCATCGGTGATCGATTCTACCTCCATCCCTCTCCCCTCCCACTCCTAGGTGGTTTCCAAAAGTCACTCACTCACATGACAAGAGGCACCTGTATCACTTTCTTCACTCCGGAATTACAGGAGTTTTAGGCACCATGTGCCAGAACAGGACTAAGACCCAAAATGTACTCCTTATCACCAATCACAGCATCACTGGGGGCCAAAGGCATCTAAGCCCAAGCTTCCATTCTAACAGGTTCAATGAAAAGACAAGAGAAGCAGACAGGCTGGGGGGGCGGGGGGAGGGCGGGAGGCCCAGGTGAGGATTTTTGGAAGAGAGATAACCACCCCACAGAACCGGGATGGACCCCCCCAATCTGAAAGTCGGTCCGCATGTCAAGACTGACAAGGTCACAAACACACAGAGGAGCCAGCCTGCCTCTGTGGGGTGACCACTATTGGTGTGTGGACAGGAGTCTCGATGGCCACCCCCGCCGAGTCTTTCTCTTCATGAGCGTGCATTTTGAGCTGTGGCATTTCCACCTGTTGTAGACTTAACCAACCCAAGTCGGGAATTTCCGTAGTTGGCATTCAGGAACAGAAGTGTGGGATTGAAGGCTGCCTTCAAGCGGTCCTGGGTAGCACACCTGCACCCTGGCCTGTCTGGGTGCCTCTCCCAGGGCAGTGGGGAAGGGGGCCTGAAAGATCTAGCCTAAGTTGTTGGTTCCCCTGGTAACCAGGTTGCATTTTCCTCCAACAGTCACCTCAGTAGCATACATTCTGGGAGGGCTAAAGTATCTTCATACGGGGGCGCCTGGGTGGCTCGGTCGGTTGAGCATCTGACTTTGGCTCAGGTCATGATCTCGCAGTTTGTGAACTCAAGCCCTCATCGGGCTCTGTGCTGACAGCTCAGAGTCTGGAGCCTGCTTCAGATTCTGTGTCTCCCTCTCTCTCTGCTCCTCCCCTGCTGATACACTGTCTCTCTCTCAAACAATAAATAAACACAAAGAAAAAGAATTTTTAAGTGTCTTATTGGGAATAACACATGATGCTCCTCACCTCTACCACTCAGGAACTTCCAAGAGATTTTAAAGCTCTGTGCCAGGAATCGGAAGGAAAACCGAATATAATCCAGGGGGGCTTCCGAGGGCTGTGGCAGAAGAGAAGGAACAGGCTGGATGTAGAAAGACCCTTATGGGGCTGTCCAGGAAGTAGGGGTGGGGGTGGCAGTGTAGGAGAGGGAGCCTAGAGATAGGAAATCCAGGTAGGAGGCTAGGGTGAGGGTCCACGGAGGGGGGTTTGAGGCCTGAGCTGGGGCTGGAGAGAGGGGGACGTTGGAGGACCCGGGCTGAGGAGGGGGAAGGAAGAGGGGAGTATCTGTGTTCTGCCAGAACAGCAGATTCCCCCCGCCATGGAAAATCAGGGGGGAGATGCTGAGCTCACGGGAGGCACAGTGATGTGGGCCCAGGGGAATGCAAGACGCCAACAGCTGCAGCCGGCCAGACGTCTGGAGGCAGATTCCAGGGTGAGGGAGCCCGGGAGAAGTTAGCAGTGGTGGCGGTATTGGGATGGGATGTCTCAGAAGGAAGGGACACTGGGTCTTAGGAAGAATCAGTGTTTCAAGGGTCCGGACCAGAGGACGGTTAGGTGGGAAGCCACCACAAGGCCGATCGAGTAGCGCCTGAGAACAGGCTGGTGACACAGTTGGGGAGCTGGGTTTGGGTCACCCAGGAGGGGGTTGGATGCACGGGCTTGAAGCCAGGGAGAGACCTAAGAGCCATCCTGCCCCAGGTGGCAGGTGAAACTGTCCAGTGTAGGTAGTCAGTGCAGAGGACCAGGCGGAGGACTGGCCCTGGGAACACCCTTGTTTGTAAAGGTGCCGGGGGAGGAAAAAAGGCCCATTCATGACTGAGGAGACAGAAAGTGGGAGGGAAACCAGAAATGCGTGAAGAAGGGAGCGGCAGAGCACGTGGAAGGCTGCCTGAAGGCTGAGTAAGGTGAGGGCCAGGAGACCACGGGATTGCCCATCGTGGGCGACTGGAGACCCGAAAGACCCCCAACGGCCGTCCAGGACAGGCAGTGAGTAGATCTCTGTGGATACGTTTTGCTGGGGGTAATGGGAGAGAAAGGGGGCAGGCGCCAGGCGGGGTGGGGGCTGCTGGTTCTGATGAAACTCTGCGCTCCTAGTACCACCCAGCAGAGGGCCAGGCACACGGGGCATCTCAAAATGTTCGTTGAGTGAATGCATGCCTGCATGCGTGGATGAATGAAAGAATGAATGAGTGAATGGGGCAGGGAAATAGAAGGAGAGAGAGAGGTGTACAGATAGAGACAGAAGACAGAGAAGCAAGTCATAGCTGATAGTTCTTCACAGCTGAGAAAAAAGGTTCTGTCATCTAAGTCAGCTTTGAAAATTCTTCTTTGGAAAGAAAAGAAACTGGGAAAGCCAATTGTGATAGTGTCTCAACTTAACGCAGCTGCTATCCTCACCCATCTTTTGTTGCCTTGTTTGATGATCCCAACAAGAAATGGTGCAGGGGCGCCTGGGTGGCTCGGTTGGTTAAACGTCCGACTTTTGATCTTGGCTCGGATCATGATTTCACGATTCGTGAGTTCGAGCCCTGAGTCAGGCTCCCTGCTGACAGTGTAGAGCCCACTTCTGAACCTCCAGCTTCTTCTCTCTCCCTGCTCTTCCCCATCTCACTTTCTCTCTCTCAAAAATAAACATTAAAAGGGGAGGGGGTCATATGTAGACAGATAGCTTCCACCTAGCCCCATTTTTCAGACGAACAAACTGAGGTCAAACCAAAGTCTGATGGTCCCCAGTGAATCATGGCATGAGCTGAGCTTTCAGCGGTGCATATGACTCCAAAAGCCATCCTTTAAAGACAATGGGACCATTCATACGTTCCTCAGTTCACACCTGTGCTCATTCACTTAGCCATTTATTTGTTCATTCATATATTTGGACAATGATTAACGATACAGGCTCTGGAGCCAGTTAGAACTCTGGTTCTGGTACTTGCCAACCTTGTGGCTGTGGGCAAGTGACTGTATCTAGTCCTGCCTCAGTTTCCGCATCCGTGACCGTCTCCATGCTGTGGGCCCTTCCCCCAGGTGTCAAGGTGGCTGAGTTCTCTCTAGGGAGTAGGGTTCATATTGAACTTACCATCGTGCCCAAGAGGAAAGCGTGGAGCTGGGAACTTGAGAGCACTGTGGGCTCCCTGGGGGAGGTGACAAAGGTGCTCAGAGCTTTCCCTGAGTGCGAGAGTGTAAGTGTGAGGCTGCAAACCAGTCCGTGCCCTCTTTGAGCCTCCAGCTGCAAAAGAAAGGATTGGCTTTTTCCAGAAGCCACAAGCTACAAGACTATGTCAAAAGAGAACCACTGAAAAGCCACTCCCCATCCCGTGCAGCGCCGGTACCATTAATTGGCTTTGTGCTTCTCTGGGTGTGCCCGTTCTGGACGTTTCATATACATGGCATCATATAACACGTGGCCTTTGTGACAGACGTCTTTCAGCTAGCATAGTGTTTTCTTTTTTAATGTTTTTTTTTTTTTTTTGAGAGAGAGAGCAAGCGGGGGAGGGGCAGAGAGAGAGGGAGACACACAATCTGAAGCAGGCTCCAGGCTCCGAGCTGTCAGCACAGAGCCTGGCACGGGGCTCGAACTCATGAGCCGTGAGATCATGACCTGAGCTGAGTTTGCCCGCTTCATGCATAATGTTTTCAACGTTCATCCACGTTGTAGCCAGTGGTAGTGCGTCCCTCCTTTTTATGGCTGAATAATACTCCAGAGTATGGACAGACCACAGTTTATTAAGCCGTTCACCATGTGATGGAGATCAGCCTAATGGGTATAGCATCTCTCCTGGGGTTGATGAAAATGTCCTGGAATTAAATTGGGGTGAAGATTGCCCAGTGTTTTGAGTGTAGTGGATCTCACTCAATTGTGGACTTTAAAATGGTTCAGGCACTG
The DNA here is from genome assembly GCA_017311185.1 of Proteles cristata cristata. Taxonomy (NCBI): domain Eukaryota; kingdom Metazoa; phylum Chordata; class Mammalia; order Carnivora; family Hyaenidae; genus Proteles; species Proteles cristata. The sequence continues at coordinate 49,054 of JAESUZ010004881.1, forward strand.
AGTTTTATGTTATGTGAGTTTTACTTTAAAAAAATAAATAAAGGCAGGGTGTGCCTGGGTGGCTCAGTCAGGTGAGCATTCGACTTCGGCTCATATCATGATCTCATGGTTCATGAGTTTGATCCCTGGTGTCAGGCTCTCTGCTGTCAGCCAGGAGCCTGCTTGGGATCCTCTGTCCCCTCTCTCTCTGCTTTCCCATGCTGGCATTCTCTGTCTCAAAAATAAGCAAATATTTTAAAAAATAAATTAAAAAATAAAGGCAGAAAGAGAGAAGACAGAGAGAGTGGGAGGGAGAGAGAAATCTGTGTGGAGCCTATAGACACTTCGTTCTCTTGCCAATGTTTGAAAATCAGGAAATGTCCCTCCATAAATTTGTATTTCCAGCTTCTCTTGGAAAGCGATGGGAACCAGTGTGCTATCGTGTGGTCTGGGGGGCAGCTCCTGACTGGAGCGGAGGGTGAATTTCATTCCATGTAAATAGCACCTCAATAAACCCAAACCCCCAGAAATCCAGAGTTAGAGAGGGATTGAGTTAGGTGGCGTCTCAACACAAATCAAAAGCTGAAGATCTGTGGGGCACCTGGCTGGTTCAGTGGATGGAGCACGTGACTCTTGATTTCAGCTCAGGTCGCGATCTCGAGTTTCATGGGTTCGAGCCCCACATTGGGCTCTGTGCTGACAGTGCAGAGCCTGCTGGAATTCTCTCTCTCACTCTTTCTGCTCCTCCCCTGCTCATGCTCTCCCTCTCTCTCTCTCTCAAAATAAATAAAAGTTTAACATGTTTTAATACATTTTTTTAAAAAGAAAGAAACAGCTGAAGATTTGTGATTATGAAATCAGAGAAGGAAAGAGACCCAAGAACCAAGAGAAAGCGGTGGACCAAAAGGCAGGAGTGCCGTGGGGGTTTTCTTCCATCTCCGCACACTCCCTCTGCCTCTGACCATCTCCCCCTGGCTTCTCTCTACCTCCTTCCCTGAGTGTTTCTCTTTCCCTCCTTCCCTCACAGGTGAAGCAAAAACTCGGATGAACCAGCACAGATTGTCATGTCCCTGGCTTTCTCTCGGTCCCCCATTTCCCTTTCTTTCTCAGTGGAAACCCTCATGCAACAGGAAAAAAAAAAACAACTTTCATATAATTAGATAAATGGACCACATACAGGTAGGAAAAGTGGGCTTCTTCATGCGGAACAGGGTCGACTGTACATTTAAAAAATTCAGTTAGAATCAGACTCTGCAGAAACCAGTTTGGAAACCTCTTCAGTGTCTTCTTGGTCATCTATTTCGAAATCGCTCCTTCTCTTCTCAGTCCGGGCTCTCTCAGCTCGAGCTTTCCCAGCCTCTCCCTTCCACTCTCCTGTGCTCTTAGCCACTGACTCTCCTGCCTCTTCCCTGCGCAGCGAGGGGGAAGGGCCCCACCCTCCCTGAACCTTCCTCACGGCAATGAGGATTAGAACCCAGCTCCCAGATCACCTTGAGTCATGGGTCTCAGGGCGCTGGCTCCCAGAGAAGGAAAAAAGGAGGGGGACCACGTCTTCCCTGCGAGAGCCATTCTGGGCCCAACCCCCACTCCCCCATTTAGTTGTAAAGCTCAATTAGGTGCCATTAGCTGAGAAGATTTTCTGTGGGATTAGAGAGGGTGCTCCACCCCAAGTCTTCCTGATCCCCTTCCCTCAACCCGGAAATGAAATCAATCGCATGGGCTGAAACAAAGAGAGTTAAAAGCTGTGTCAGCCGCCTGTCTGTGGCAGACAGACAGAAGGAGGGGGACAGTGGGTCAGCATGAAGAGCAGCTGAGAAGCCAGGTGGCCAGTGGGAGAGCTGACGGCAGACAGGACAGGCAGAGGGTGGACGGACAGATAGCAGAGGCAGGCAGGCTGGAACTGTGACAGCTACATGGGGGACCCAGCAAACACCGGGACAAGGTTAGAGGGCGCAGGGGGTCACCAGTGAGGTGACCCCTGAGAAGGGCAGGAGGAGGGTGGGCAGGAGGCTCCTGGAGCTGCTGGAGGGAGGGGTGGGCAGCGGGAGGGGCGGGCTGACAGGGAAGGGGCCATCTCTGAGATTCCCCCACGTTTCCCAGGACCTGGAGGTGCCCCACCCTGGGCTCCAGCATTCTGTTGCTCCTGTGCATTTCTGGTGAGTTCCCCGGGAGTGGGGTAGGAGGGGCAGGAATCCCTTCCTCCCTGATGGGGGGGGGGGCTGATCTCTCCCTCCCTCCAGGTCTGATCCCCAGTCTGGCACTGAGGAAGGGATGGGGCTGCCTCTAGGCCTGCACTCACCAACGGCTGGGGCAGGGAGGGAGGAGAGGGGGCAGGGAGGGAGGAGGGAGGGGCGGGCTGCCACCTCTGACCCCCTGTATCTTTTGATCTATCTCCTCTCTGTGTCTTCCGGTCACTATGCTCCACCCTTTCTATCTCTGTGGATGTCTGTTTCTGTCTCACTCCTATCTTTTTTTTTTTTTAGTACTTATTTATTTGTTTATTTATTTATTTATTTAGAGACAGAGATAGTACAGTGGGGGAGGGGGAGAGATAGAGGAGAGAATCCCAAGCAGGCTCCGTGCTGTCAGCACAGAGCCCGATACAGGGCTCGAACTCACAAAACCGTGAGATCACGACCTGAGCCGAAACCCAAGAGTTGATGCTTAAGTGACTGAGCCCCCCAGGGACCCCTGTCTCCCCTGTATCTTTACCCGTCTCTCTGTCTTTTTCTCTTTCTCTTTCTCTCTGTGTCTCTGGGCATCGCTGGCTCTTTTTGTATTTGTCACTGGGTCTGTGTCTTCCTGTCTCTGACTCTCTCAGGGTCTCTGTCTCTCTCTTACCTCCCTGTGTCTTCATCTCTGTATATCTCTTCCTATCTCTGACCCCCAATCTCTAGATCTCTGACCCCATCTCTCTGGCCCACGCCCCTGTCCTCAGGGCTCAGCCAACCAGCCACAGAGAAGATTTTTAAAGGCAAGGAGTGTGCCCGTCACTCACAGCCTTGGCAAGTGGGGCTGTTTGAGGGAATCAACCTGCGCTGTGGGGGGGTCCTCATTGACCGCAGGTGGGTCCTCACAGCCGCTCACTGCAGTGGCAGGTAAGCCCCCATCTGGGTGTGGTCTCTTCCAGGGGTGGGCAGAGGAAAGGTGATGGGGAGGAGAACCCTCGGGGTAGGAGATGGGGGTGCCAAGGAGTAAGGAGATGGTCTTGCAACCAGAAGTTCTGAGGTTATCAAAGAGTAGGATGTCTGCAGCAACGGGCCTGGGGCAGGGCTGGGTGGGGCATGGTGTGGGTGGCAAGAGGGGTCCTGGAACCTGCTCATCTACCTGCTCCCATCTCCTCGTGTTCCCCCTCTGTCCCACATGACATCTGTCACCACCCCAGCTATTCCCTGATCCAGTCTGGGCAGCTTCTCTGGGCCTCAGCGGTCCCATCTGTGAAATGAGGAGATGGGCTTTCTAGGTCTGAGACACTGAGGTTTTTTCAAAAGGGAAGTTTCAGACACAAAGAGACGTATTGATTGGGGACAGAAGAGAGGGAGTCCACTTGTTACTCACTCCTTCCTTCAGCTGACTGTGCTAGCAGCCCAGGCAGCTTCTCGGAGGTGGGAACAGAGCAGCAAGCAGGAAGGACGGATGTCCTTGCCCGGGCTAAGAGGCTCAGAAAGGGACAGAGATGCAGGCACTCGGGGAAGAGAAGTAAGCAAACGCTGGAAATGGAAAGATGGTGATAGAGACAGAAAGACAGAGCAAGCGTGTGAGGGAGAGAGGATGGACACTGAGGTGCAAAGCAGCAGAGAGGCTGGAGGGTCTGGGAGCCGGGGGTTCAGCCCCCGGCTGAACTTCCTTGACCCTCCCCACCCCCCTCCCAGCAGGTACTGGGTGCGCCTGGGGGAGCACAGTCTCAGCCAACTGGACTGGACGGAGCAGATCCGACGCAGCGGCTTCTCTGTGACCCACCCCGGCTACCAGGGAACCCAGAATAGCCATGACAATGACCTCCGGCTCCTGCGACTGGGCATGCCTGTCCTCCTGACCCGCAGCGTCCAGCTCCTTCCCCTGCCCACCACCTGTGCAGTGGCCGGCACCGAGTGCCATGTCTCAGGCTGGGGCATCACCAATCAGCCACAGAGTAAGGGAGCCTAAGGGTCAGGGCTCAGAACAGGGAAAGTCTGGGGTGGAGGACAAGAGATCAGGAGTCAAAACATCTCAGCAGAAGGATGGATCAAGGGCCAAACATGAGGATTGTGGTTTGGGGTCCGAGATCATGGTGGACCAGGGGTCTTGAGAGTCAAAGTAGTTAACGGGTTGGGTATGGAGTCAGAAGCCATGGGTCAGGGATGTGATTAGAGGTCAGAGTGATGGCCAGGGATCATCAGACTGGAGCAAAAGGAATGTATAAATAGGATCTTTGGGGTCATGGGTCAGGGACTCTGGAGTTAGAGGTCATTGTAGAGTTGAGGACATGGGATACAGATGTTGCACAAGCTGGCCATAATCTGAGGCTAGAAACTAGGATTGACTTGGGGATTGCTGGTCTGGGACTGGAAGCCCTAGAGGTTAGAGGTCATGGAGTCTGGGGTCAAATAAACTAGGATCAGAAGTCACTTTCGAGTTTGGAACAATGGTTTAGAGCTGAGTTTGGAAGTTTAAGACAAGAAATGTGGGGTCTGGAGACAGAGAGGGAACATGAGGCCAAGTTGGAATCTAAGTATAATAAGATTGAAGGTCAAAGGGCACAGCATCTGGAATTGAAGGAGAAAACTGGGTCCGGATTCACTGTTCCTGAGGTTGGAGGGACAAAATGTGTCTTGAGTTAGGGCACTCAGAGTCATAGGTTAAAGGAAAGGGGACTTGTGTCAATGAACTGGAGCAAGGATCACTATGAAATGAAGTCACAAATCTGAAATTTAGAAATTTGAGGATTGTAGTGGAGAGTCACAGGAAGAGGGCAGAGTTTAGACATATATGGTTTCCTTTAGCGGAAGGATGTGGCCCCAAAATGGGAAGCTTTGGGACAATGCAGCTTCTATCTTCCACCCCCAGAGCCATTCCCAGACCTGCTCCAATGCCTCAACGTCTCCATCGTTTCTAATGCTACCTGCCAGGCTCTGTTCCCAGGGAAAATCACGGACAACATGGTGTGCGCCAGCGGCGCCGATGGGGCGGACGCCTGCCAGGTGTGTGAATGCAGGCTTTGTGTGGTCACCGGGGACACGAGGAAGCAGGGGACAGAGCAGGGAGGAAGGGGGAGAGAGGTGTGTGGTCAGAAAGAAGGGAAGAGGGGAGGCGCAGGGCAAGGCAGGGAGAGGCAGGTTATGGGAGGGTAGAGGAAGGGAGGGAACAGAGAAGGAAACATGGGAGGAGCATAGGGAGAGGAAGCGACAAAGAAAATACGGGGGAAGGCCAAGAGCTGGCGGGGATTTGGAACTCAGGTGTGTAACCGGTTGTCTCTCCCCACACCACCCTCCAGTCGGTGCTGGCCCAGGTCAGCGAGTGAGAGAATCTAGGATGGAGCCGGGAAAGGAGGCGGTGGACTGTCTTGCCCTCCGACCTTGCCCTCTGGGTCCTCCAGGTTGGAGGACGCCACCCTCCGCTGGCTAGGGCTCCCTAGCCTTCGTCCCCGAGAGAACTTTAAGAGCTCCCACCTTCCTTTGCTGGGATTGGTCACTGGTGGCTGTGCTCTTTCCCTCATTGGTCAGGGCCCGTGCCAGTTGTCCTGTATAGAACGCTTATGGTTTCCACCTCCTTTGCTGGGATTGGTCACTGAAGATACTCTCGTCACTCATTGGCCAGAGTGCTAACCATTGCCCTTGAGAGACCCCGCCCCCCTCCATCAACACCACCTTTCAGGGAGTCCTGCCTTCCCTGGGATTGGCCCCTTAACAACAGCGTATTCTTCCCTATTGGCCAGTCATTGCTCTTGACCTCAGGGACAGAGCCCGGCTCTTCGGTCTGATAACCAGGCGTGGAGCCACTGTCTTCAAGGCCTGGGAATGGGTTTGGGGGTCGGGAAAAAGAAAATTCTCCCTTATCTATTCAGTGCTCCTCTCCTTCTGTATTCCAGGGTGACTCCGGAGGCCCCCTGGTGTGCGGAGGAGTCCTTCAGGGTCTGGTGTCCTGGGGAACTGTGGAGCCATGTGGTCAAGAAGGCATCCCAGGAGTCTACACCAACATTTGCAAATATGTGGACTGGATCCGGATGGTCATGAGGAACAACTAGCCTGCGCCCTCCACCTCCACCCTGCAAGTTGGGGGCTACACTGAGTGACCCTCAGAGCACCAACACCTCCCGCGTCATCATCTCTGGCTCCCACTCTTCTCGTTCTGGGGATTTTCTTCCCAGAACTCCCAACTCCAGCCAGCCCTGCTGAGACCCACGGTTGGGGGTGAAAGGAATGTGTGACTGCCTGGAGTAAATGTAACCGGAGGAGGGGCCGTGTCTGTCTGTTTGATATCCCCGTGCTGGTTGACACAGGAGGGAGGCTCATCAACTCCTCTGCCCACAAGTGTAGGAATAGAGACCACAGAGGGTGAGGAATGGAATAGGAAAGGTTACTTATAACAATAGAAATAAGGACCTTTTTTTTCCCTCTACCTAGCACTTTAGGAACAGTGCCCATGAAGGATCTGAAGGGGGAAAAATTATTGGCCCCAAATAATTGGCCCCAAAAATGCCAAATGAAAATTGCAAAATCAAAGTGATCATTTTACTAAATGTCTATAAAACGTTAACATTCTTCCACCTAGCCGATTCCAGGTTGGCTTCGCTGGAGCTATTGAGCACACGTTATATTTAATGTGGGATGTGGGTTCGTTTTAATATGCCTGTGATGATGGAAGGCGGGGCGTGGCCTTGGAAAGCAAGAAGACCCAGACTAGGTCTTAAAATTGTCCTGCCCACCCCTTGGGTTCTGTCTTCACCATCATCCAGGAGATGGAAAGACAGCTTCTCCCCAGTGAATGGGAAGGGAATTTGGGGTCAGGAGTGAGGGGTGACGGTGACAGCGTGAGAATACTTGCTGAGCGCCTGCTGTGCTTGGCTCTCCTGGAGTCCTCATCCCAATCACCCCAAGGCAGGGCTGTCCCCCCATCCCATAGATGAAGAAACTGAGCCTCACCGGGGTGGAGTCCCTTGACTCACGTCACTGTGGTAGGAAGAGGCAGAGCCGGGGTTTGAGGCCAGGCCTGGCTGCCTTCAGAACCCAACCATCTTGCCCCACTTCTGGTTGAGGGAGAGAGGACGGCAAGACGGAAGCAGGGGATCTAACTGATAAGGAGCCAGCCGGGAGATAGAGGGATCGGCAGACAGGAAATTGAGGTGGCTCTGGTTGGGAAGTCCTTGGACCTAAGTCACACAGCAAGTAAGTGTCACAGGTGGATGGGGGGGGAACAGGGTGCTGGGAGGGAGGGGCAGAGACGGGAGCGGAGGGGAGGGTGGTAAAAACAAAGCCCCAAGGGAATGCTAAGGGCTGAGGCCTTGCAGAGGGCTGACTCCCTTTCCTGGGCCTCGACTCCCGCCCGCAGGCCCCAACCTGCCTCCCCACCCTCCCGGCCTGCCCCTTCGGCTGGCAGTGGCCCCACCTCTGTGACGCCCCAGTTTCCCCCCTCCTTGGAATGGAGAAGGGAGGGCCCCGAGGAGGCCAGGGGCCCACCTGGGCTTGGGCTGTGGGGAGGGAGGAACAGGGACAGGAAGACTGAGGGAGACACTGGGAAACCGAGGGGGGGGAGAGAAGGAGGTGTACGGAGGCAGAGACGGAGAGACACAAAGAGACAGAAAGACACAAGTGTGGAGAAGCAAAGAGAAAAATGACAGAGAGGCAGGAATCGGCAGAGACGAAGAGAGGCAGATTCGGCCCGACGAGGAAGGATGCAGGCCAGGCGGAGAAACGGAGAAAAGCAGAGAGAAGAGGGGCTTGGAGAGGTGACAGAGGCAGGCTGGCGGGCACTCGCGCGCGCACACACATACCACCCCCTGGGCAATAAGGCAGGGCTTAGGAGACCTAGTCATCTGGGCCACCCCGCGTCTGCCACCTGCCTGGTGCCCGATGCCCTGACCCAACCTGCCACAGCTGCCTCCACCACCGCCGCCGCCGCCGGCCACCCAGGGCCCCGGTCCCAGCGCCCGTGAGTCGGGGAGGGAAGGGAAGACCCCTCCACCCCATGCAGTGTGCCTGGCCTCCTCTGCCTCCACACCCTTTCTCCCTCTGCTCTGCCCTTCTAGGCTTAGGTGGGTGCGCTCTGCCTCTCTCTGTGTTTTCAGCTGGCTGCCCCCAACTTCAGTGACCTCTGATCCCCACTTTGATAGCTGAGCCCAGCCCTCTGCCCCTCCCCCTGCTGGCCAGGGCCTCTGAGGGCACTGGCCTCTCCCCTGACCAGCCTGGACCGACTCTATCTGCCTGTCCTTCAAAGGGGCTAAAACATGGAAACATATTTTAAACACGGACCCAGGCTGAGCCCCCTGCTATATGGGCCCATATCACCCTGGGGTGGATGCTAAATGACGCTGGTTCCTTTTATTCACCTGTCCCAAGCTTCTGGGGTCTGGCCAGGTCTCAGGTGGGCAAGAAGGAAAACATTCTCCCAAATGTATCTTACTTAAGATACTTTAAGTATAGCTGACTTAAAACTGGCCGGCCAATCGCTTGTCCCAAAGTCAAAGCCCCTCCCAGCAATTGCCATATTCTCTTTGGCTGCCAGAAACTTTTAGCTGAGATACCAAAGATTTTTTTTTAAGTTTAGTTATTATTTAGTTTGAGAGGCCGAGAGAGTGAGTGGGGGAGGGGCAGAAAGAGACGGAGAGAGAGAATCCCAAGCAGGCTTCGCACTGTCAGGGCAGAGCCCGCTGTGGGGCTCAAACTCATGAACCATGAGATCATGACCTGAGCCAAAGTCAGAGGCTTAACTAGCTGAGCCACCCAGGTGCCCCTCAAAGATTTATTTAAAGGTTTGGAGGCTGGGGGGGCGCCTGGGTGGCTTAGTCGGTTAAGCGTCCGACTTTTGCTTGGGTCATGATCTCGCGGTTCGTGGGTTCGAGCCCGCGTCGGGCTCTGTGCTGACTGCCAGCTCAGAGCCTGGAGCCTGTTTCAGTCTGTGACTCCCTCTCTCTGACCCTCCCCTGCTCACGCTGTCTCTCTCTCTCTCTCTCCTAGAAATAAATAAAACATTAAAAAATTTTAAAAAGGTTTGGAGGCTGGGACAGGAGAACTCCCGGGGGCCGGTTTCTCCCTGTGGGGAGCCACAGCAGGGAAGGGAGGGAGAAGAGGTCATGAACCGGTCCCTCTGTAGTCTCCCCATAAAGTGATTTGGTCCCTTGTCCCTTCTTATTCCCAGAAGAACCTGGGGCCTGCCTTTCCCCTCTCCAGGATATGATGATTCTGCAATTAATCATGCTTGCTCTGGTGACAGGTATGGGGGAGATGGAGGAGGGCAGGGGCCTCCTTCTCAAATCTTTAAGACCTCTCAGCCCTCTATGTCTGGATACTGCCAGGGCTGATACTCAAAATACAGATTAATCCATAGAGGGGCTAAATGGATATATGAGCCATAATGAGGTCTCAAATGTCTCTTGCCAGGATAGGCGTAATCTCTTTAGATGCTAGAATGGGGAGAGATCAAGGGGTCCCAGGGGAAGGGTCAGGGGAGCTGGGGAGACACTCAAAGAGCCCAGAACGGTAGCCACTGACCAACCAGTACGGGAGCAGCTCAATCATTGAATATCTGGCCCGTGCAGACAGTGCTTCCCAGCAGGACACAGGGCTGGGGTCCACATCCCCCACCCCTCCTCGGTTCTCTTCACCCCCACTTCTACCTGAGCCCCTCTTTTGCCCTCACTCCCCTCCAGGGCATGTAGGGGGAGAGACCAGGATCATCAAGGGGTATGAGTGCTCTCCTCATTCCCAGCCCTGGCAGGTGGCTCTGTTCCAGAAGACACGGCTACTCTGTGGGGCGACGCTCATCGCTCCCAAATGGCTCCTGACAGCAGCTCACTGCCGCAAGCCGTGGGTGCGGGGGCTGGGGTGGGCCGGCAGGGGGCTGGAGATGGAGAGATGGATGGAGAGGGGGGCTTGGGGACGGGGAGAATGGGCGCGGGGTCAGAGCACCCAACCCCGGGTGGGCTGGGGCCAGCACTGATCATGAGCTGAGACGGGACGGAAGGATGGGAGGTGGTGGCAAGGGGCTGGGGGCTGGGCTGGGGCTATGGTTTGGAAGGAGGCTTCCGTGGGAAATGGGGATGAGGTCGAAAGTGGAACTTCATTCCCTGTTCTCTCCGTTGCCCTCAACCCTTCCCCTCCCCTCTGTGTCTCCTGCCTCCCTTCCTGACCGCCCACCTCTGACTGCATCTCTCCCACCTCAGCCGCTATGTAGTTCACCTGGGGGAGCACAACCTCCAGCGGCAGGATGGCTGTGAGCAGACCCGAATGGCCACCGAGTCCTTCCCCCACCCGGACTTCAACAACAGCCTCCCCAACAAAGACCACCGCAATGACATCATGCTGGTGAAGCTGGCGACAGCGGCCATCATCACCCGGGCCGTGCGACCGCTCAGGCTGTCGACCCGCTGTGTCACTCCTGGCACCCGCTGCCTCATTTCCGGCTGGGGCACCACCTCCAGCCCCCAGTGTAGGGGCTCCAGAGGGGGACCCGGAGGGGCTGGGCGGGGCGGGTGGAAGGGCAGAGGGACAGAGGGAACCAGAGCAGAGGGGAGAGTCATAGAGCTTGGAAGTGCAAGAGGGGGCTTCCTGGGGGTGTCAGTGGTAGAATAAGTCAAAAAGAAGAGACGCAAATAAGGGCTGGGGAGGAGGGAGACAACGTGGGGGCATTGGAGTCAGACAGACACCATGATGCTCAATGCCAGACCCACAACCTGCTAGTTGTGGGACCTCAGGCAAGTGGCTTCATCTCTCTGAACCTTGGTTTTCTTCTCTATAAAATGAGATTAATCACATCCACCTACCAGGGTTGGCTTAGAGATAGTGTCTTTGGAATACCTGGCATCATAGTTACTGGATAGCGATACCAGGGCCGAGAGATGAGCTGGGTGCCAGGAAGGACAGGACCCGGGTGTGGGGTGGGTGTAGAGCAAGGTCCTGGGCCCAGAGCAGGCTCTGTAGCATGGGCAAGGGGCCGGGGGCTCTCGTTTTCCACACCCCTTCATGCCGTTTCCACAGTGCACCTGCCCCATGCCTTGCGGTGTGCCAACATCACCATCATTAAGCACGAAGAGTGTGAGAGCGCCTATCCGGGCAACATCACAGACACCATGGTGTGTGCCAGCGTCCGGGAAGAGGGCAAAGACTCCTGCCAGGTCAGGGGGCAGGGCCTGGGTCTCCAGCCACATCCCTGTGCCCATCTCCCACCTCAGCTTGCCTCTCCATCAACATCCACTATCTCATCTCCAACCCTAACCCCGTCTCTCCTCCCTAAAGCCCTCAGTCCATCTCCACCCCTCGTTCCTATTTCTAACCTCTGTATGACCCCCAGCTCCATCCCCATTCCCACCCCCAATTCCAGCCCCAACCAGCCCCCAATCCATTTTCAACCCTCACCCCATCTTTATTGCTACCCATAGCTCCAGCCTCATACCCAATCCTCTCGCCAACTTCATCCTCAATCTCCACCCCAGTCCCCACACCATCCCTAACCCTGCTCCTCCCCCCTGGCCATCCCGCCCCCTTTTGTGACTGGTTGTCTCTCTCTCCATACCCAGGGTGACTCTGGGGGCCCTCTGGTCTGTGAAGGGTCTCTTCAAGGCATTATCTCCTGGGGACAGGATCCATGTGCTGTCACCAGAAAGCCTGGTGTCTATACCAAGGTCTGCAAATATGTAGACTGGATCCAGAACACTATGGAGAATAATTAGCCAGGACCAGCTCACCACAGCTCAACACCCCTGATCCCGTTTGGTGATGTGCCTTTTCACTCTGCTAATAGTCGAACCCAAGAGAGGATGTCTTTATATATTTTCTTTTCAGCTACCTTAACTATGAGACATGTTGTGGTTTAATAATCAACTTGGGGTTTGGAATTAGTCGGGCCTTGGTTCAAATCCTGCCTTGTACTAACTTGTGGTTCTGGGAGAGAGGAGTGTTCTTTGGTTCACTGTTGCAACTCCAGCCCCAAAGGCATTCATCAAGGTTTCAATAAAAACTGAGTGAATGAATCTTTGGAGTGCTTACTGTAAGCCAGACCTGGTCCAAGGGCCTTTAAACATATCAACTAACTTAATCTTGACAATGATTAAGTGCTATTATTGTACCCATTTTGCAGATGAGGAAACTGGGGAACAGAGAAACAAGTCACTTACTCATAGTCACACAGCCAGTAAGGAGAAGAGCAAGGAATCTAAAGCAAAGTGATTTCTTTTTCCTTTTCTTTTCTTGTCTTGTCTTTTTCTTTTCTCTCTTTTTTTTTTATTTACTTATTTCTAGGAGAGAGAGAGAGAGAGAGACAGTGTGAGCAGGGGAGGGTCAGAGAGAGAGGGAATCACAGACTCCGAAATAGGCTCCAGGCTCTGAGCTGGCAGTCAGCACAGAGCCCGACGCGGGGCTCGAACCCACGAACCGTGAGATCATGACCTAAGCGAAAGTCAGACACTTAACCGACTAAGCCACCCAGGCGCCCCTTCTCTTCTCTTTTTTAAAGCGAGCTGATTTCTTAACAATAGAGTGAAACTGGATTAAGGCTCAATTTTCTTATCTGTAAAACCATGAACGTAAAAGCATGATAACACAAGAGGTTAAGTCAGCCTGCACATAATTAGGATCTAAGAAAAGGAGCTATCATTGCTTTCCCCCACCCCCCCGCAACCTCCATGCTAGGTAGTTCGCCAGACCTGTGCTGGCCAATACGCTAGCCACTAACCACATGGGGCTGTTAATTGATTTCTTTATTTAAGTGTATTTATTTATTTTGAGAGACAGAGCACGTGCACAAGCCAGGGAGGAACACAGAGATAGAGGGAGAATTCCAAACAGGCTCCATGTTGATCATGACCTGAGCTGAAATCGAGAGTCAGATGCTTAACCCACTGAACCACCCAGGTGCCCCCACATGGGACTATTTAAATTGAAAGTATCTAAAATCAGAAAAGTAACTCTTCAGTCACACTCACCACATATCAAATGCTCTGTAGCCACATCTGGCTGTTGTACTGAATGTTGCATATAGGGCTTTTCCACTGATGTAGGCAGTTCGATTGGACAGAATGGAGCTGGACAACCTCTAGAGTTAACTCAATTCCCACCGAAGAAGATGGCCCACAGATAGCCCAGAACTCAGAAACTTTTTCTGACATCCTGTTCACCCTACAGGGGAGGTTACGGGCATGAGGAATAAGAGCCCAGAGCTGGAACTGGCATTTGCTGTGTGACCTCCTGTGAATCACTGCCTTCTCTGGGCCTCCCGTTTCTCATCTGAAAGGAAAGGAGGAAGCAGCTGGCCCCGGTGATATTGACATTCCTCTGTGGCCTTAGCCTCCTGTGATTCATGGGCCTGTGTGTCACCTGAAGACACGCAGGTGGCAGGGAGGATGTGACTTGACTATACATGGGTGTGATGGGCAGTGTAGCCACCTCCCTCCCCCCAACGTGAGGAGGAAGGGCTCTACTCACTGGACCACCTGCTGAGCCCCCTGTTCTGGCTCTGGGGATGCGCTCAGCACAGAGCATGGCTCTGACTCTGTCCTCTGGCTCACTCCCCCTCTGCTCCCTTTCTGTCTCTGTGTGTCTCAGTCTGTGTGGCTCCTACCCTTTCCTTCTGTCTTGTCTCTCTGCCCCCCTCTCTCCTGGCCAGCATTCTGGCTTTTCTCTGTCATGCAAGGTATGCATTTCCCGGTTTATTTTCCTCCCTCCCCCTCACAGTCGCAGCTCTCCAACACTATCCCGAAACCATTAAGCTCCCTGGGATCTTCTCTCCTCATCTGAGAAGACTTCTTGAAACAGGGGCCCTGGGGAATCCCCATGGAACCCAGTTCCAAAAGGGGTGTTTGGGGCCCTGGAAGGAGCCTGTATTCCCTGGGCCCCTCCCAGAGCAGGAATCTGGGGCCCAGGTTGGATGCCAGCCCCACCCACTGTATAATTAGGGAGAGGGAAAGGGAGGGAGTGAATCCCTAGGGGCAGGGTGCGGAAATTTCCGGGCTCTTCGGGGTTAAAAGGGGAGGCCTGGCCAGGGGTCCCAGGGCAGAGGACTCCGGCCCACTCGGCAGGGCAGAGGCACGTCTGAGTCTCCTCCCTCCTTGCCACCAGCGACTCCCAGGTGAGGTGGGATGCCCTCCCCTAGTAGGGGCGGGTCGTGAGAGCATGGGTGGGGACCTCCGGGTCGCGGGCAGGAGCCCCGTTTGAACCTGTTTCGCTATCTGTGGGACGCGCCTCTGAGCCTTGGACCCTCGCGCCACCTGTGAAGGAGGGCGAACCCCAAACGCTGCTTGGCTGGCAGTCCGGGGACGCCGAGGTCTGGAGATGGCCCCCCCTCCGGGCATAGGGAGGTCTGGGGGACGCCACGAGGGGCGTCATTAGGGCGATGGTGCCCATCCCTGGTATTCTGGTCCGAACAGCCGGTCCGCCGGTCCCTGTGGCCGGAGGCTAAGCGGGTCCTCGCGTGCTGGCTTGGCCCAGGACGGGCGGACTGGAGGCGAGGCGTGGGGGGTCTCTGACAGGGCATCTGTTTTAATCCGCCCTCGCCCCCCCGCCAGCCTCAGTCCCGGCCATGAGACCTCCGCACCTCCACCCCTCCGCCGCCTCTGGCCCCTGGGCCAGGGCACTGCTGCTGCTGCCGCTGCTCGTGACGCAACTCCGGGGTGAGGCGGGGGACAGGGGCTTGGCGGGAGGGGCCAGGGCCCGGGGGAGATGGGCGGGTGTGCTCTCATCACCAACCCCCGCGCAGCACCTCTGCAGATCCTCTGGGGATCCCAGCCCCCACCTGCTGATCCAGGGCAGGCGCGGCCCCCTCTAAGCTCCGTCCCGGGGGACCGCGCCCCCCGCACTGCACCTGGATCCCCACGCCTCCCTTCTCTCGGCTTCCTTTCCCGGCCCCGGACTAACCTCGTCCCTTTCTCTCCGTCGCTTTCTGATCCCGCTCCTTCTAACTCCGCCCAGTTATCTCCCAGGTGTTGCCTCACTGCCTTCGGCCCTCGCCCCTCTCACCGTTAGGCGGCGCTGTTCCCGCCCGCGCTCTCTACCCCCGCCCCCTGGTGGCCGAGTCGGGTCCCGCTCCTCCTCCGGGCTCCGCTCCGCGCTGTCCAGCCTCCCTCCGCTTTCTCGCCGTTCTTCTCCACCAGCTCCATTCGGTTCCTACAGGACCCCCAATTTCCAGCCCTCACCCCCGGCCTCCCAGGTTCTGGCTGCGGGCCCAGCGGCGGCCCCAAGCCCAGCTCTGGCCCTGCTTCCACCCCTTTTCCTTCTCCAGCCGCAGGGGTGGTGCTGCTCCCCAGAAACGACACCGACGTGGACCTTGCGGCCTCCGGCGCCCCGTGCGCGCGAGGCTCGCAGCCCTGGCAGGTCTCCCTCTTCAGTGGCTTCCAGTTCCACTGCGCGGGCGTCCTGGTGGACAAGAGCTGGGTGCTCACAGCCGCGCACTGCGGCAACAAGTAGGGCGAGCTCCTGGGGCGGCCCAGGAGGGGCGGTGGAGGCAGGTCCCGGGGAGGCCGGGGGAAGGGCTGGGGCGCCTGAGGGTAGGGACCTCTCCCAGCTCCTTGCGGGAGTCCGTTCTGGAAGGCTTCCCGCAGGAGAGGAGGGGGGTGCTATGGCCGCCAGGGGGCGCTCTTGGTCCTTCTCAACGCTTCCGGGCCCGTCCACCACCCTTTGCCTGGTAGATACTCCTTGGGCTCCACTGCGGGGTAGAGAGTTGTATGCAACAGACCGAGTCCCGTCCCGTGTGGTTAGGGATTTAGAACTGAAGACATTGTTCATCTCCGAGTCCCCACTGAGGGAGGACGGAAGCGGTAGCCTTATCCAGGTAGACCCCCAGTCCTCAATTCTGCAGAACTCAGATCCCCAGCTCCCTCCTCCCCCGCCTCCTCTCCCTCAGGCCCAGGAGCCCCCACCATGCTCCTTCCCAGGGGCTGAGGCTTGTCGCTGTCCCTCCGAAGGCGTTGCCCCCACATGGCTCTTCCCTCCCCAGGCCTCTGTGGGCCCGCGTTGGGGACGACCACCTGCTGCTTATCCAGCATGAGCAGCTCCGCAGGACCACCCACCCTATCCCCCACCCCAAGTACCAACATGGCCTGGGCCCCATCCTGCCGAGGCGGACGGACGAGCACGACCTCATGCTGCTGAAGCTGGTCAGGCCGGCCGTGCTGGGGTCTCGCGTCCAGACCCTGCGCCTGCCCTCCCGCTGTGCCCAGCCGGGAGATCGGTGCCAGGTGGCCGGCTGGGGCACCACGTCCAGCCGAAGAGGCAAGGCCGGGCTCCCTGAGGGGGGAAGAACCCGGGTCTGAGCGGGGAAGGAGTTGGGCGGGCGGGGCCCTGGGTCTGGGGGAGGGGGTGCGGGCTTGGGGTCTGGGATGGGAACAGGCTGGGTATCTGGACTCCCGGAGGACTGGAGGCGGGCCACAGATTTACCTCCTGTTTCCTCCTGTCAGTGAAGTACAACAAGGGCCTGAGCTGCTCCCGGGTCACTGTCCTGAGCCCTAAAGAATGCGAGGTCTTCTACCCCGGTGTGGTCACCAGCAACATGATGTGTGCAGGACTGGACCAGGGTCAAGACCCCTGCCAGGTGCGGCCGGGCCGGGGAGGGCCTCTCACTCGTGGGAGCTAGGATGGGGAAGTCAGAACGCCTGTCCTTGTCCCCAACCCTACAGTCACCCCAGTGTCGTCCCCACGTCCAACATGGTCCCATCCCTACCTCGACGTCCCTCCCCACCCCACGTCCGGCTCTACCTCCTCGGGTCCATCCGCTCATGCCCGGCCCTACCAACGTCCGACCCATCCTCAACTGCACTCCCATCTTTTTTTTTTTTTTTTTTTTTAAGATTTTTTAACGTTTTATTTATTTCTAGAGAGAGAGAGAGACAGCGTGAGCAGGGGAGGGTCAGAGAGAGAGGGAGTCACAGACTGAAACAGGCTCCAGGCTCTGAGCTGGCAGTCAGCACAGAGCCCGACACGGGGCTCGAAACCACGAACCGCGAGATCATGACCCAAGCGAAAGTCGGACGCTTAACCGACTAAGCCACCCAGGCGCCCCTGCACTCCCATGTTCAAGGCATTCCGAAACCCCTTGCGTGCCCCTAATGGCCGATCCCTCTCCATCTCCCCCTGCCTCACCACAAGCTACAATCCCAGCTCTACCACATCTCGGTTCTCCTTCCCCCCTCCGGTGTCCACAACCCCTGGTCTAGCCGCATCCCAACCCGGCTCATATTTAACCCACCTCATCTTTCTTTTTTTTTTTTTTAATGTTTCATTTATTTTTGAGAGAGGGCATGGGGGAGGGGCGGAGAGAGGGAGGGACAGAGGTTCCCAGGTGGACTCTCCACTGATAGTGCTCAAACTCATGAACTGCGAGGTCATGACCAGAGCCGAAGTCAGACGCTCAACCGACTGAGCCCCCCAGGACCCCCCACCAGCCTCATCTTTATCCAAATGTAACTCCAACCCTGCTCAACCCCCTTCCCTCCGTGCCCCTGTCCCAGATCCCCAAGAGGCAGCCTTTGATTGGTGTATTTATTTGATCTCTTGTTCCCCCACCCCTAGAGTGACTCTGGTGGCCCTCTGGTCTGTGACGAGACCCTGCAAGGCATCCTCTCATGGGGCGTTTATCCCTGTGGCTCTGCTCAGCATCCGGCCGTCTACACTCAGATCTGCAAGTACACCTCCTGGATAGAGAAAACCATACGCAGCAACTGAGCCCGAGGCCTGGTACCTCCACCAGCTGCCTTCTTCCCCTTCCTCGGCAATTGTGGGGGCTGGACTCCTCCCCTGCCCCGTTTGAACCTCCGCTGACCGTCCACACCTGCTGACGTCTCTCCTTCCCCCTCATCCTCCCTGCTCACCGCTGCTCTCTGCCCACTTTGGAGCCAAAGTGCCAAAAGTGATGGCAAAGTTTTTTGTTTTTTGTTTTTTTTAATGTAAGAGAAACAAAGAAGCTGGTGGTCACCCTGTCTCTGAGAGGGGTTGTCACACACCCAACTGGCTTCCTCTACCACTCCCTGCTGTGTGGCCTCAGGCAAGCTAAGCACCCTCTCTGGGCCTCTATTTCCTCACCTGGAAAATGAGGACAATGAAGTGCCCACCTCATATTCGCATTGTGAGGAGACTATGATATAAGATGAGTGTGTAGGTTGCTGTGGTAATTATCAGTAAAGGATTAACACAGTGGGTGGTGAGCCCTGACTAAATGTTACCTGTTGTCATGATCTGAGAACAGGTCCTGGTGAGAACATATGTGACTCTGTGTCTCGGGAAGAACAGCACAGGAGTAGCCCCCAATCCCAAGCTCCCCCCGCCACACACACCATCCCCATCCCTCAGGGCTGATGGGAGAATCACACTCCCCACCCCCCTCTCTCAAGTTCCATGAAGCACCCCTTAACCACTTCCTTCCTCCCTCCCACAGTTGGCCATGTCTGGGTCCACCCAACCCCAGTCCTTCCTGTGCCAGCAGGAGCTGGGCCACCTCTGAGTCACCTGGTACCTTCTCTGCCTTCCTGGGGCCACTGGAACCCAAGGGATCTTACCCTGGATCCATCTCAGCCTCTGAGATTTAGGGGAAAGTTTTCGGTTAGATCCGTCCCCATCCCTTCACCAGCTCCAATCCCAGCTTCACTCTGTATCTCCATTCTCATCCTCCGACCCAACGCCCACAGTCCCCAGTCCGCCTCCATGCCCGGCCCACACCAAATTGGCTTTGAAATTTCAACTGGAAAATTTGGAAGGAGGAGGGTTCTTTTCCTCTCCCTGAAAGTATCCCCATGTCAGTATTTCTATGCTGGAGAATCCAGGCAGAGGTGTCTCCACTTAGCCTGGACTCTGGAGACACTACAATCAGCCTAACATACGCACAGCAGAAACTTCCCATCCAGGCTGTTCGTGTTTGCCCCTTCACACGCCAATTTATTGAGCACCTATTATATGACAAGCCTGATGCTGGGCACTGGGAACATCGTGGTGATGCCAGCCACATGGTCCTTACCCACCCCCAGAGCTCACAGCCTAGCCCACAGTTTCCAGCACTGAGCCTCTCCAGCTCCCTTCCTCTACCCCATTAGCACACCCAGGAAACGCCAATTAGGCATATCAGTTGAGTTTGTCATGCAAGAATCAGAAGCAAAGTAGGTGGGACCTCAAAAACTTGATTCATTAAAAAAAATTTTTAATGCTTATTTATTCTTGAGAAAGAGAGAGACAGAGTGAGTAGGGGAGGGGCAGAGAGAGAGAGGGAGACACAGACTCTGAAGCAAGCTCCAGGCTCCGAGCTGTCAGCACAGAGCCTGACATACGGCTTGAGAGTTCATGACCTAAGGTGAAGTCGGACGCCCAATCACCTGAGCCACCAAAGTGCCCCTCAATTCATTTTTAAAGGCAAATCACCCGTTCCTGTAGTCATCACGCTACAAGTGTTTATTGAGCCGTGTCGTACTCCAGGTCCTGGAGATGAATCAGCCTGAGCTCTTCCCTCAAGGAGTTGCTAGTCAGGTCAGGGAGACAGGCAAGACTTCCGTTCTTGTCATTCTGGTTTCTACTTACTCAGGTTTCTACTCAAAGGCCACCTCTTCAAAGAAGCCTTCCAGATTGCCCTGGCTATAGGGGTCCCCTGACCTTATCAGGACAACAATCTGTTGCTCGGTTTATTTCTCTTGCAACACTTGTTAGAGCCAAAATGACCTCATTTATTTGTTTACTGCTTAATAATCTGCCCCGTCTCCCTCGATTCAGTCCATGAAAGCAGGGACTCTGATTTATTCGCTGTGATTTTTCTTAAGCACCCAGCACAGTGCCTGGCATACAAAAACCACTCACTACATTGTTGAATGACAAGAATTGATCAGTGCTGTGACAGAAGGAGGGACAGGGTGCCATAAGGGGAGGCCAAGGACTCTTGGAGGCAGGGAGGTCTCAGATCAGAGGACTTTGCGTGGGGTTTAAAAGAATAAGTAGGAGTGTACCAGCTAGAGAAGGAAATGCATTTCTGTCACTTTGTGACCTGAGAAAATTGCTTGAATGCTCTCTCTACCTCAGTTTCCCCCTCTGGAGACTAGAGATAGGATAGACTCCTATGAGAGTTAAATGAGATAATATACACTAAATGCTTACCTGTCAAGCACAGAGTACAGTCAATGAAGGGAACTGTTGAGATGTTATCAACAGCAGTTATTATGGCACTTAGTGCTTAGTAGCTACTTAGTCTCTGGTCTCAAAGATGGACTTCCGGGGCACCGGGGTGGCTCAGTTGGTTAAGCGTCCGACTTCGGCTCAGGTCATGATCTTGCGGTAGGTTCGAGCCCCACATCGGGCTCTGTGCTGACAACCAGCTCAGAGCCTAGAGTCTGTTTCAGATTCTGTGTCTTCCTCTCTCTGACCCTCCCCTGCTCATGCTGTCTCTCTTTCTCTCTCTCTCAGAAGTAAATAAAAAAGAAAAAATTTATATATCTAAAAAAAGATGGACTTCCCTGTCTGGAGAGAGAGTAAGACACCCTACAACCATGAGTGATGTGTACTGTAGTGGCGGCAGCATGGGGCTCTATAGGAGACGGATAGACATACTTGTTGAGTGCTTACCATGTGCCCAGCACTGTTGTAAGGCTTCAGATGGGTTAATTCGCTCAACCACCCAACGACCTGAATTATTATTACTTCTTCATAATAAGTAAGCGGAGAGAGGTCCAGCGCCTTACCCAAGGTCACACACCTAATAATTGCCAGCATTGAAATTTGGACTCTGGTGGCCCAGTTCCAGAGTCCATACTCTAAAAAAAAATTTTTTTTTAATGTTTATTTTTGAGAGAGAGAGAGAGAGAGACAGTGTGAACAGGGGAGCAGCAGAGAGAGGGAGACACAGAATTGGAAGCAGGCTTTTGGAAGTTGAATGCTTAACTGACGGAGCCACCAGGCACCCCTGAGTCCACGCTCTCAAGCACTGTGCCAAATACACGTCCAAGGGGAGCCCAGCCTCAGAATGATAATCAGGCTTATAGCAACAGAAAGTGAAGGGGTCTGTGAGTGCCCAGGGGAGGAAAAGATCTACTCTTCCTTGAGAAATCACAGAAGACTTCCTGAAGGAGGGGGCATTTAGGCTGAGCCTTGAAGGATGAGTAGGAGTTTACCAGGAAAAGAAGAATATGGAGAAAGACATTCACTCATTTAATTAACATCTCCTGAGGCCTCCCAAAAAAGAGCTCAGCCCTGAAAGGGTGATGCTGGGGACACGGAGATGAGTCAGATCTGGGCTGGGTCCTGCAGGGGCTGTCCACCTGATGAGGAGGAGGGGTGGGGAGAGAGGCAGGTAGGATGGGCAAATGGGAAGGGCAATGGAGGGGCAGAGATGAAAAAACATGGCAATGTTCTCAGGAGTTGGCCAAAACCTGGCGGTATTAAGAGAAAAGGAAAGCACTTAAGTTGCAGGCATGTATGGCATGTGAGGCCTTGGGTGGTAGGGATATGAAGAAGATGGGG
Source organism: Proteles cristata cristata (assembly GCA_017311185.1). Classification (NCBI taxonomy): domain Eukaryota; kingdom Metazoa; phylum Chordata; class Mammalia; order Carnivora; family Hyaenidae; genus Proteles; species Proteles cristata. The sequence goes on from JAESUZ010004881.1 coordinate 70,641, forward strand.
TAGTTCGTGACAAGAGTGCGTTAATCCATGGGGACCATATTTCCTCAACCTTCTAGGGGAGACCTTTGTTCTTGCAGGAAGGAGCCCGGGTGCCCAGGGTAGGGTGTGCACATGCGTGTGGCTCCTTGTGGTCTCTGCTTTGCCCAATCTATGTATCTTCCTTTCTCTCCTTCCCTCACCCCCCATCCTTCTATCTCTGCCCTTCTCTCTGTAATTCTTGCTCTCTCTTTCTCTGTCTTGCCGCATCCTGCCTGCCTCCTTCCTACTGAGTCTCTGTTCTCTCTCCCAATCCTAGCCTGCTTTCTGGGGTGGGGGGCATCCTCCTTGGCATCCCTCCTTCCTGCCCAGGACACTGGTCAGCTCACCACAAGCTTCATTCAAGATAAACTTGCTTCCGCCTCAAGACCCAACCTTAAGGATCATCTTCCTTTCCCTCTTCCTCCTCCAGGTCACAGCATATCTTGTATCCAGGTCCTTCATCCTCAGGTCATGGGAATGGGCAGTCCTCTCTCTGGAAATCTCAGGACCCTTCCCACATTCCACCAAGCCCTGGGCCAGCAGGCCCCCAGCTCATCCATAAATGGAGGGGGGGTCCCCCTGCATCACCTCCATTCCCAAGGCCCCCAGTCAAGGCCTCAGGGCTTCCCTCTCCTCCAGGGACATTTCCCAACCCAGATTAATCACAGGGGCGGCCCCAGAGAGGAGGAAGGAAATGGCATGGCTTACCTTGAAGAAGCACGGAGCACCCCAACGCATGCTCAAGACCCAGGCACCCCGAGGTCATGAGGCTGAGACTCGTCTGTGCTCTGCTTTCTCTCCTGGCAGGTGAGGCTCCTGCGGTCCATCCTGTTAGCTGTGGACACGACCCGAGAGCCCCCTTAACCCTCACCCCCCCACCCCCGGCGGCGCTTGCCCTTCCCTTTTCTGCTAGGCATCTCGGCACTTCTCCCCCAGCCCTCCCACCTCGCTTGTCATTGATCCCTCTGCCTCCACCCCACCCCAGGGCACAGCTGGGCAGACACCCGAGCAATCGGGGCCCAGGAATGCCGCCCCAACTCGCAGCCGTGGCAGGCTGGACTCTTCTTCCTCACCCACCTCTTCTGCGGGGCATCCCTCATCGGTGACCGCTGGCTGCTCACAGCTGCCCACTGCCGCAAGCCGTGAGTGAGCTGGGCACCACTATGTGGTGGAGCAGGGGGTGGGGGGGTGGGGGTAGAGGGGTGGATAAGGAAAGGGCAGGGGGGTCAAGGGGCCTTTGGAGGGAGGAAGGGGGCTGTGGGCAGGAAGGGTTTAGCCTTCATTTCTTTTCCCAAAAGTTCAACTGTTAGAGTTGACTCTCCAATTTCTAGAGTCCCAAATAATCTTAGAAGTCTAAAATTGGAAACTCTTAGAAGCCTAGACTCTGACTCAGAAAAATCCAGAGTCTTGAACTCCTAATATCTCAAATCCATGAGATTCAGAGAATTCTAGGATCGGAGATTCAGAGACTGGTAGAAACTTGGGAGTCTAGAGCAGCACTACCCCAGAGGACATATAACTCCGACCACATTGGTAAGTTTACATTTTCTAGTAGATGTATTACAAGAATAAAAAAATTATTAACATTAGTGTTAATAATAGGTTTGCTTTGACATACTCAAAATATTATTTCAGTTTGCAATCCACTTTTACATGCTTATGAATGATAGTTTCGTCTTTTTTAAATACTATGCCTTTGAAGTCAAACATATGTTTTACACATATGGTACCTCTCAGTTTGGACGAGCCACGTGTCAATGTTCAATAGTTGTATTGGATAGCACGACCCTAGAGGCATAGATTCAGTTTCTAGGTAGGTTCATTGAATATAGAAGCCCCTGGTCCTAGAATCTTTGATTCAGAGTATACTAGATACTGAGACTTGCAGAACCCTAGAATCTTGCATCAATAGAATTCTAGAAGCTTCTATTTATAAATACGTAGAATCTCATGAATTAAACATCCCAGATGCTGTCGTTCCACATTCTTAAAATCCCCCAAATCTTAATTCAGAGAATTCTAGAGCCTCAAACCAATTGAATTGGTTCTTGAATTTCTAAAATCACTGATTTCTAGAATTCTAGAGTGATGAAATTCACCTTATAGTCCCAGAATACTAGAATTCTAGGCTCTTTCAATCCCTGATTTCACTCAGATGACTTAAAACCTCCTAGGCTTTTTGATCCAGAGAAATCTAGAATGTTAGAGTATTGGGTTCATAGCATTCTAGAGCATAGAATTCTAGAATTGTGTATTCCTAGCATGTTAGAATCTTAGAATTCCAGAATTTCGATTCTGGGCATTCTAATAAAATTTTAGAATCTAACTGATGGGGCAATCTTTTCTATATTATCTCTGGAAAGGAGTCATTCATCTTGTTCTGATATTCTGGGGTTGATACAGAATGCTGTGTGGGAATTTCCCATCACGCATTGCTCCATGATAGAGCGTCTTTCTCAAGCTCATGTCTGTACTTAGGCTATGAGAACAATATTCAGATTTCAGCCCCAAAGACAAAGGAGAGAAGCAGAAATATGAAGATAGAAAAGATTTAGACGTGAGGATGAGTTGGGGCAGGGGATTGATTTCCCAGACACAAAGCCATGGCAATGAGGTGACAGAGGATCAAAGATAGAAATAACACCTCATACTCCTTAAATCCCGAGTTCCTAATCAGAAGCCTGGTCCCTAAGGTCAGAGGTCAGAGGCTGAGGAATGGACGCATATACTCCCAGATAGTCCTCAGCTGTCCTGGGCAAAGGTCCAGAGAAGAGCAAGTGGACTGGGCTTGCAGTGAGAGAGCTTGAGGAAGACAAGCATTGAGGGGAAGGGATATGGCTACAGGAAAAACCTGAGTCCATGGATGACCCCCAACTTGGGGATTTTCCATTTCCCATCCACTTCCTTGCATACACACACACCAACACACACACAGAGCCACTCCCCACAAAAGCCACCAGACCTGTGGGGGCAGGAGGTGGGGCTGTTGTTGTATGGGAGGTGGAGCCTCCATGTGACTACACAGTTCCAGGGGACCCAGGTCACCATCAAGGCTCCAGGTGGGGCAGGAAGGAAGACAGCTCACTTGGTATGGGACTTGGGAGGGGTGTGAGCTTTTGGGGAAGGGCTACAAAGATAGAGGCAGCCAAAAGGATGGAACGAGGAGCTGGGGCCCATTGAGGGTGTGTACCTTGCTTAAAAATCACACAGCACTCTGTGTCATACAGAGATGATGGGGTCCCAGGGAGAGCATGTGGCTTGGGGAGCACATATCACCCTGGTAGACACCTGCTTGACCTCTGAGGTCCATCCCAACAGGTATCTGTGGGTCCGCCTTGGGGAGCACCACCTCTGGCAATGGGAGGGTCCAGAGCAACTGTTCCGGGTCACGGACTTCTTTCCTCACCCTGGGTTCAACAAGGACCTCAAAGCCCAAGACCATAATGATGACATCATGCTGATCCGGCTGCCCAGGAAGGCACACCTGGGAGCTGCTGTGCAGCCCCTCAACCTCAGCCAGACCTGCGTCTCCCCAGGCACCCAGTGCCTCATCTCAGGCTGGGGTGCCGTGTCCAGTCCTAAGGGTACAGTGTTGCTCACAACTCAATCCCTTGTGTCTCATGCTGAGGGTCTGAATCCCCCCTGTTTCTCTGTCTCTGCCTTTTCATCTGATAGATAGATAGATAGATAGATAGATAGATAGATAGATAGATAAAAATCTAAGATGCTATAAATTAAAGATGCATCATTATTTTATAACTATAGGATGGGGGAAGCTCCCATTAATCATTTGCAGGAAGACACATCCTGGATTTCAGAGATGTTTAAATGTGAAAAGACATGCATCTCAGAACAGACATGAGGCATACAGTCTCTCAGAGTCACAAATCAGCGACCCAGTAGCTATATTTAGCTTCCCCACATTAGCTGTTTTTTTAATGTTTTATTAAATTCTGAGAGAGACAGTGTGAGCAGGGGAGGGTCAGAGAAAGAGGGAGATACAGAATCTGAAACAGGCTCCAGGCTCTGAGCTAGCTGTCAGCACAGAGCCAGACGTGGGGCTCAAACCCATGAACCGTGAGATCATGACCTGAGCCAAGTCGTATGCTTAACCAACTGAGCCACCCAGGCGCCCCACCCCACATTAGTTTTCAAAGTGCCTTGAAAAAAAGAGTCTGAATTTGTTGCTGTCAACAACTAAAGCCTGGGAGATTTTACATAGAAGTCAAATTTTTGCACGTGCTGGAAAACTTCAAAGAACTGGGAACTCTGGAGCCTTTCCCAAAATAGCTGCCACTGGGCAGAATTAGAGTAGGTTGCCTCCTTCAGACCAGATGTGGGTTCTCTGGTCCACTACAGTGCCCCCCAGTGGCTACACAGTCTCCTCCATCTACTTCTATTTGCTTGTCAAGCCCATCGATACCAACAATACCCCTCCACCCACTTCTATTTGCCTGTCAATATCCATATACATGGGTTTATGTCTATCTGTGTCTATATTATACATGCTGTGTCTCCCTGTCTGTATCTAGTATCTCTTAAGTCTTTATCTCTCTCCACCAATGACCATAAATGTCTCCTCACTTTATCTCACGGTCCTTGGCATCTCTAGGCTTCTTTCCCTCTCTTCATTGCTTCCTGAGAATTTCTTTCCTCTTAAGAGGTCTATCTCCTGCTATGGTCTCTGTGTATCATGTGTGTATCTCTTCTTGGCTCTTGATTCTCTGTTTCTCTGGCTCTCTCCCTCTCCTCAAACATCTGTTTCTCTTTCATGCTATGATTTCTCTTTGTCAGTGTCTCTTGTTTCTATCTTTGAGAGTCTTATGCTGTGGTTCTGTGGGTCCTTCTTAAGGAAGGGTCTGGATGGAGGGGCTTCTGAGTGTGATGAGTACAGCTGCTGATCCTGTACGGGTTGCTCTCTTGCCAACAGTGCAGTATCCGCTCACACTACAGTGTGCGAATATCAGCATCCTGGACCACAAACTGTGCCATCGGGCATATCCGGGTCACATCTCTGACAGTATGCTCTGTGCCGGCCTTTGGGAGGGGGGCCGGGGCTCCTGCCAGGTAAGTCGCACTCTGGGGAGGAGGGGAATGGGTATCCCGCCAGATTCCTGTCTCCTAGGGAACTAGGGGGTTGGGCCCCGGACTTCCTGGGTGAAAACAAGTGGGGATCCGGAACACTTGGGTCCTGGGGGGAGATGGGGCTAAGGCCAGGATTCCTGAATTTCAAGGAGACTGTGGGCCCAGACTCCAGGATTTAAAGGAGGGACGGGGAGAACAGACTTTAAGTCCTGAGGGAAGAGGGGGCTAGGATCCCAGAAGGCTGGGTGCAGGGTTGAGGTGAGGGGTATGAGCTGTAACTCCTGGTTCTGAGGGAGGAGGGACGGGCCGCCTGAACGCCAAGGTGTCAGGAGAGGAGGGCTTCCTAGGAGCCAGTGGCCAGTGTAAGCTCAGGAATACACCTGCTTGACAGTTTCTTTGCTCTTCTGCCGCGCACAGGGTGACTCTGGGGGTCCTCTGGTTTGTGACGGGACCCTGGCAGGTGTGGTGTCTGGGGGTGCCGAGCCCTGTTCCAGACCCCGGCGCCCCGCCGTGTACACCAGCGTATGCCACTACGTAGACTGGATCCGAAAGACCATGGAGGACAACTGAGCTCTCGCGCCTCAGAGAAGGATGGGCGCAGGGGGAGCGGGTAACTGCAAGGCCCTGGCCTCAACAGCGCGGAGGCGCACCCTGGATATTCAGGCTCCGCCCCCTCGGAAGGGACCGGGAGACACCTCTGCCCCCGTAGCCCCGCCTCCTATGATGTCATCGAGAGCTGGCACCGCCCCCGTGGGACAGCTTCGCCTAGGGCTCCGCTCCGGGAGCTCCTCCGCCAGATAGCTCCTCCTCTCGGAGCTTTGCCCAATGAGGCTTCCCCCTGGGGACCCCACCCCTTGTGGCCCCGCCTCCTCCGTGACGTCAGGGGCGCGACAGCTTCCCCCACTAGGGACTAAGGCGCTGTCGGGTCCGCCCCTCGGGGCCCCGCCCCTGGGCGTTTGAATCCTGGCGGGGTCCTGATGGAAGATTTTACAATAAACGCGCAGAGCCGCACCTTCCGACTGCCTGTGTCGTGGGATAAAGGAAGGGCGACGGGTGGGCGGCGGCGGGCAGACGGAATCGCTACCGCACTGCAAGTCCCTGAAGCCCCTAGCAAGTCCTGCCTGAAGTCTGTCTCCATCAGCCCTATTGCAGCAAGGCCGCTGGGTTCTGCTTGGGCTGGTCCCGTCGCCCCCAGGGGAAGGGGAAACCAGGTCACGGTGCCTCCCAAACCTGCCTTCCCACATCCCGGATCTCTCAGGGGGCAGCGGGCGGGGACCGATCCGCCCTCAGAAGAGACCAAGAAGACTCACCTTCCCTCCATTCCGAGTTAGTGGCAATAGCCTCCTGCTCCAGAACCAGACTCCAAGTCACTCCTTCTAAAAAGACTTAAGAATTCAGCCCCCAAACCCTTGCTCTCTCGGACCAAACATTCACGCCTATATTATTCCCCCTCCCTCTCAGACCCAAAAGTGTGGGTCCCCAGCTCCCTCCTCCTTCAGACCCAGAGTCCAGAATCCCACCCCCCAACCCCCCACTTCCAGACCCAGAGTCCGGGCCTCAAGACGCCTCCTTCCTCAGACCTAGAGGTTCAGACGCCCAGCCCCTACCTCCCTTGGACCCAGAGTCCAGGTCCCCAGCCCCCCACCCCCACCCTCGGCGGCGGGGGGTGTTCCGCGTGGTGAGGTCCCGTGGTCCGCGTCCCCGGCCCTTTCTGTTTCAGACCCAGGAGTCACAGCACTGAGGTCCTTCTCTCCCGAGCCCGAGGAGTTCCAGATCCCGGCTCCTCCTCCCTCAAGATTTCTCTTTCAGCCCCTCAGCCCCTCCTCAAACACTGGGTTCCAGTTCCCTGATGCTCTGCGGGCTCGAGCGCGGGAGGGGGCGGAGCAGGAGGCGGGGATTCCCAGTTAAAAGCCTCCAGAATCTAGTACCAGGCAGACGGAGCTGAAGTACTGGGGCCTCTTCCTCTGGGTCTGAATCAGTCGGTGACCCCGCCCCCTGGACTCTGTAAGGTGAGATGCCAAAGTATTCAGACACAGGCATCAGGCCGGGGCCCCTCCTCCCCCAGGACGCCGGACCCCTTTCTCCTTCAAGACCCCTTCTTCCTTCAAGATTTGGGAATCTGGCCCCTGGTCCCAAAGACTTAGGAATCTCAGCTCCCAGTTTCCTCTTCCTTCAGATCCTGGAGTCCAGGACCCTAACTCTCGCATTCCTTGGAATGTAGGAATCCAGCCCCCACCTCCCCTCCTCGGATTCAGAAATCTGGGGTCTGCCCTCTTCTTCCTCAGATCTAAGGATGTGGGTCCCCAGCCGCTTCCTCCTGCAGGACCCACAAGAATGGCTTCGGATGCTCTGCTCCCTTATTTCAAGATCCTCCTAGGATTTAGGTCTCCTCCGTCTGCAGGTCTCAGCCCTACCTTCTCGCTCTCCCAGACCCCACCATGGGACATCCCCCAGCCACTGCAGCCTGGATCTGGATGTTCCTGCTGTTGCTGTTGGAAGCCCGGGCAGGTGAGGGGGGACTGGTGGGAGCCTCAGGAATGCCATTGTGGGTGCTTGTGATGGCGGAGGGCGGGGGGCTGTGAAACACACTCACGTGTGAGAGCTTCTTCAGGCTTTCCCGAGGGTGGATGGGGGCACACACACATGGCAGCAAACCATGTGTCAGGCCGCGCTGCCTATTGCATGAGCACACCAAGCCGGCAGGGCTGCTTGCTGAGGGGCGCAGATACACACGGGAGAATTCGGGGTGTGTGGACGCATGTGGGAACATGCTTGGGTGTGTGACTTCGTGTGACTCACGGGCTTCAGCGAGTGTCCGTGTGCATCTGTGTGGCAAGCCAGGGGCCTCGCACATGAGGGTGTGTGGGCATGTGAGGTGGCAGGCAGAGGACTGGCCGTGTGTCTGTTTGAACCCACAGTGGCTTTCCTGGCCTCTGCACTGCTCCCGGGGGTGATGATCCAACCCTCTACCTCCTGCTGCAGGACAGCTGAGGGCACAGGAGTCCAAGGTGCTGGGAGGCCAGGAGTGCGAGGCCCATTCGCAGCCTTGGCAGACAGCCTTGTTCCAGGGTGTCCGGCTGCTATGTGGGGGTGTCCTCATCGACGACAGCTGGGTCCTCACAGCAGCCCACTGTAAAAAACAGTGAGTTTTTTTTCTCGGGGCAGAGGAGGGCTGGGGCCTGAGGGAAGTGGCAAAGAAGAGAGCTGGAGACGGCTTCTGAAAGAGGAGGGCTGAGGGAAGAGGGGACTGGGACCCCACCCTCCTGCCTGGGTCCCAAACGACTCTCCACCACTACAGGAAGTACACGGTACGCCTGGGGGATCACAGCCTGAAGAAAAAAGACAGTTCAGAGCAAGAAATGGCTGTGGCTCAGTCCATCCCACATCCCTGCTACAACGGCAGCACCGAGGACCACAGCCATGATCTCATGCTCATCCGACTACGTGGTCGGGCATCCCTGGGGCCCCAAGTGAAGCCCATCAACCTGGCGGATCACTGCCCTCGAGTTGGCCAGAAGTGCACCATCTCGGGCTGGGGCACCGTCACCAGCCCCCGAGGTAGTAGGAGGGAGAGGAGAAGCTGGCTGGACCACTGGGCCCTAAGCCATTGGCAAAGCTTTGCCTCCAGAAGGAGATAGAGAAGGGACAGTGATCGTGAGGCTGAGACTCACAGGTGGCCCAGGTTGGGAACTCCAAAGATCAGAATATTAAGAGAAGTGGTGGGAGAAAGAAAGCAAAATAGCAGATTGTTAAACCAGGTTCCCAAAAAAATGGATGGATGAATGAGTGGATGAAAGAATGTATGCCTCCTTTATGGTGGAGAGTACCATGTTATGAGACATTTCATTGCACAGGGTCTTACATAATCTTCTTAACAGACTTGGGTTAGATGGGCTCCTCAGTGGCCCAAGAAAACAAACTCCTATGATCTCCTCACGATTCCTGACACCAGAGACTCTTCCTTTATACCCAGGAGTCCAGGCCCTTCCTCCCCCAAGACCCATGGTCTAGTTTCCAGCTCCCTCCTCACTCTGGACCCCAAGTCTGGACCTCAGTTGAAGTCCTCCCTTTGGGACTTCAGAGTCTAGGCAGCCCATCACCTTACATCACAGTGAAAGAATTGAGGTTCAGCTCAGAGAGGCATGTGATTCACCAAGAAGTAGCAAAGCCCAGGACTCAGGTTCCCTGCCTGTCTGACTCCTACTTCTAAGGAGACAAGGGATGCTGTGGAAACCCACCGGCTCATGAATCAGTCAGGTCTGTTCAAACCATGGCTCTACCCTTTTTTTCTGGGCAAGTCCCTTTCCATCTCTCAGTCTCACTTTCCTTCTCGGAAAAACGAGGAGACTTGACCAATAGATTGTTTTAAGTTTATTTATTTTATTTTTGAGAGAGAGAGAGAATGAGTAAGGGAGGGTCAGAGAGAGAGAGAGAATATCCCAAGCAGGCTCTGCACTGTCAGTGGCGCCTGATGCAGGGCTCAAACCCATGAACTGTCAGATCATCACCTGAGCAGAAACCAGGAGTTGGGCGCTTAACTGACTGACACATCCAGGTGCCTGTGGCCAATAGATTTTTAAGCTTCATAAGAGCTCAGGTTAAAAGCTGTTTTCTTCATTGTGCGTTCCTAGTGCTCAGGATGGTTCTTTGTTTACCGTAGGTGCTCAATAAATATGTGTTGAATGAATGCATGGATAAATGAATTGTGGAATGAATGAATGTATCCCTCTTTTAAAAAGATATTTTGAGTTCAGACATCTTACAATCAATGAGGTTGTGAGTCTGCAGCTTCTGGAGAATGGAGGTGCCAGAAAGAAGTTGTTTCCCTTCATGTCTATTGCTCAAAGGTTAATAAGGAAGATTAATTCCATCTTCTTTCTCTTTTAAATTCAAGTATAATTGGCACACAATATTCTATTATTATTATTATTATTATTATTATTTAATTTTTAAAATTTTATTTTAGAGACAGAGAGTGCAGGCGAGGGAGAGGGCAGTGGGTGGGAAGAGAGAGAGGATCTCAAGCAGATTCCATGCTCAGCGAGGAGCCCAGCTTGGGGCTCAATCCCACGACCCTGGGATCATGACCTGAGCTGAAATCAAGAGTTGAATGCTCAACCGACTGAGCCATCCAGGTGCCCTATAATATTCTATTAGTTCTGTGTGTAAACACAATGACTGGACATTTGTATACACTGAAAACTGATCACCACGTTAAGTCTAGGTACCATCTGTCACCATACAAAGTTGTAACAATATTATTGACTATATTCCCCATGGTGTACATTACATGGTTAATTCCACTTTTGGTCATCAATTCAACATTTGTTTGTAAGCCTCTGGTATGTCCCAGCTGCTATATTGTGTGAAGTTCCTATCCTATGGATTTGCATGCTAGGTGGGGAAAATAGACAATAGGCAAATACACATTAAATGGATTGTTAGGTAGAATTAAGTGATATAATGAAATATCATGGCGAGTAAGAGGATAGGGAGAGATGGAGGAGTAGTGTCTTTCTTCATTAGGATGGTCAAGGAAGGCTTCTAAGATGAAGTGACTTTTTTTTTAATGTTTTATTGATTTCTAGGAGAGAGAGAGAGAGAGAGAGAGAGACAGCATGAGCAGGGGAGGGTCAGAGAGAGAGGGAGACAGAGACTCTGAAATAGGCTCCAGGCTCTGAGCTGGCAGTCAGCACAGAGCCCGACGCGGGGCTAGAACCCACGAACCGTGACATCATGACCTAAGCGAAAGTCGGACGTTTAACTGACTAAGCCACCCAGGCGCCCCTAAGATGAAGTGACTTTTGAAAGAAGTAGGATTTAGCTGAACTGGGGCAGTCTGGGGATGGGAAGATTGGAGAGACAGGGTCAGAGATGTCACAAGGGGACACCTCCATGTCTTTCAGTCACCTGATCCTCAATTGGTGAATGACTCTGGGATGGGGCACCTGCAGGGCTCAGTTAATTATAAGTGTCCAAGTCTCAATCTTGGCTCAGGTCTTGATCTCAGGGTTGTGAGTTCAAGCCCTGCATTGAGCTCCACACTGGGCAGTGAAGCCTAGAAAGTATGAAAGAAAACAAGAAGGAAGGAGGGAAGGAAGGAAGGAAGGAAGGAAGGAAGGAAGGAAGGAAGGAAGGAAGGAAGGAAGGGAAGAAGGAAGGAAGGGAGGGAGAAAAGGATAAGACTCTGGGCAAGAAGCAGAAGGTAAGGTCCAACAGTCCTTCTCTAGATATTGGAAAGGAAACTGCAGGGGCCATGGCTTAGTTTAGTGTGGTGAGACGTGATATGCCCTGCAAAATGTGTCAGAAACCCCTCCTGTGCAGCCATGGGTGTATAGAAGGGAGGTTAGAGTCACACAGGGATTGAGGGAAATGGTTGCTGTCTCTGGAAACTTACAATCTTTACCCTCTCAGAGAATTTTCCTGACACCCTCAACTGTGCAGAAGTAGAAATCTTTCCCCAGAAGAAGTGTAAAGATGTGTACCCCGGGCAAGTCACAGATGGTATGGTTTGTGCAGGAGACAGCAGTGGGGCCGACACATGCCAGGTGAGTGACTTCTGAAACCCCCTTCTTCTCTTGTCCCTCAATGTCCATAGAGGCTTGGGGCTGGGCAGCAGGGGGACCCCCAAAGAGTTAGCACCCAGAGACGTTATACCCCATCTCTAGAGCGGGAAGCAGGTTCAGAGAAGGTCATACTCTCCCTGCAGGTCACACTGCACAGGGGTCAGGAACGTTGAATTGTTGCCATCATTTTCTTGGCAACCCTTGTCTTCAGAATAGGGTGCAGAGAGGGGAAGGGAGAAAGGGGGGGAGATGTCCATGCAAGAGAGAGTCTGAAGCTAGAGGGTAAGCAAGCTCCCTGCTCCCTTCCTCAGGAATTTGTGCTGACTCTATCACTGACTAGGTAGTCACTACCTTTCTTTGGGACCTGACTGGGTTTCCTAGCACGGCGATCTCCTCCTATGATTTGTTCCTTGGGGAGCAATACTGTCTTACCAACCAGCCAGAGAATGGCGCCATTGACTTTAATGCTCCCTCACTGAGCTCCTCATCCCCAGGGTGACAAATCTTGGGATTTGCCAAAGATATAACACTCTTTCTTATTGGGTGCAGTCTCAGTCTTCAGGGCTCCCCCAGCTTTGTCCTCCTCATGGAAGTCCCACCCCCTTTGCTAATGATTGGTCCCTGAAGACAGTGCGCCCATGCTTCTCTCCCATTGGCCAGGAATGAAGTCATTTCCATCAATGTCGTCCCAGGAAATCTAATCTAAGGATGTTTCCAGTTCCATACAGACAAAGATCTCTTCCCAAAAGGCACTACCATTGTCCCTTGTGTGTGTGTGTGTGTGTGTGTGTGTGTGTGTGTGTGTCCATCCACAAGAACTCTGCTCCTTCATCTTATATTTGGTAACTGGATTCAAAGATCTTTTCATCCCTGGCCAGGAACGGAGACATCAGCTCAGTCCCCTCCATGTAATCCTCACTGTCTTCTTTCTGGATTGGACCTTTGAGACCTGATTCTCATCCCTCCTTGGTCAGGATGCCCCCCATTGCCCTTGGACTCCCCATATGTGTTCTAGTACATGAACCCCTCACTCCTGTCTTTCACCATTGGTCCCAGGATACAATGCTCTAATCTCTGTTGGTTAGAGAAACCAATCATGCTAGAGAACTAGTACTAAATGCTAGGTACAGCAGCGCATCTTAGGTGAAAGTATTCTCTTACTCTCCCCGTCCAGGGAGATTCCGGGGGCCCGCTGGTGTGTGGTGGTGTTCTCCAGGGCATCACATCCTGGGGATCAGACCCCTGTGGGCGGCCCGAGAGACCTGGTGTCTACACCAACATTTGCCGCTACTTGGACTGGATCAAGAAGACCATAGGCAGCAGGGGTTGATGCTGGGACAAGCTCTGGAGCCCCTACAATAAACCTACAACTTAGCCTGGCTCCTTGTCTATCTGTGCTTCGGCCTTGCCGGGAGGGATGGAAGGACAGGGGTCTGCACCTTGCTGGGAGGCTTGATGGGTGGTCTAGAGAGACCAGGATCACCCCCACATGGCCATTCTGGCTATCACCACTGCCTGGAGTGACCCCGTTTATTTCTGGAAGGGCTTGGAGGAATGGGAGGTTAATTTCAGGGGAGAAGACACACAAGGATTTCCAAATATCCAATGGGTTGGCCTGCAAAAGACAGATTTGAAAGAATTTCTTTTTTTTTTAATTAATTCATTTATTTTGAGAGAGAGAGCTTGTACAAGTGGGGGAGGGGCAGAGAGCGAGGGGGAGAGAGACAGAATCCCAAGCAGGCCCCACACTATCAGTGATGTGGGGCTTGAACTCACAAATCATGAGATCATGGCATAAGTCAAAATTAAGAATTGGCTGCTTAACCAACTGAGCCTGCCTTGGAAGGGCAACCTCAAGTGCCCTTGGAAGAATTTCTGTTTAGTTTTTTTAAGCAGCTTAAGTGTTTCTAAGTTTTGCAGGGAGAGTTCCCCTTCCCCATTTTAAAAATTACAAGAGGGGTGCCGGGGTGTCTCAGTCAGTTAAGCGTCTGACTTTGGCTCAAGTCATGATCTCAAAATTTATGAGTCTGAGCCCCGCATCCTGCTCTGTGCTGACAGCTCAGAGCCTGGAGCCTGCTTTGGATTCTGTGTCTCCCTCTCTCTCTGCCCCTCCCCGGCTGACACTCTGTCTCTCTCTCGAAAATAAATAAACATTAAAAAATTTTGTTTTAATTATAAGAAATGTAGAGTAGGGTGCAGGAAATATATGAACATCTTAAATATGCCTCCATGGAACCACCACTCTGATGAACTGTAACACTGACAACCCCCAAAAGTCTGAGAGATAGATTATTTTTTTCCCCTTAGGAGAACCAGAAATCTTTCTCACAGCCTAGAGCTTTTCTGCTGTGGTATGAGGAAATGAGTCACTTCATTGAAGGTGTCCAAACTGAAGTGTGAAGGAAAAGAGATTTGGGGGAGTTTTCATTAGAGCAGAGGCTTAATGTAAGTTGTCTTGAGAAAGATGTGTGTGGAGGGGGTAGTTACTCTAAGGATATAAATAAATTGCAACAGGATAAGGGGACTGGCTCCCCTCTACCTCATCTCCAGCTATGTTTCATTTCTTTCTTGCTACCAACCTCTAACTCATTTATTTGGCTCTCTGACGCCTTTCCCTACTTCATGCTTCTGCATTTTCATAGTGCTGGCTCCCGCGTGCACTTCTCCAGTCTCTTTCCTTATTTCACAACCTCTGAACTCCACCTTCACCTGCCTCCAACTGCTTCGCTTCCTGAGGATTTCCCAGATTATATTCTCATGCAAGAGAATCCCATTGGTCCAGGTCGATTTTTCTCCTCCAGCCCCATGATAGGCTACTGAAGGGCCAATGGTTTGACTGCATTCAGGTCAGGTGACCAGTCCCATCCAATCAGTGGCTATTTGGAATCAGGAGCTACGAATCATCTGGGACCTGGGCTGAGGGTGGAGCAGTTCTCCTCGAGGGGTGTGGGTGTGCTGGATGCATTGCATGACACACATCAACCTGTGTTCTCCGTGAAATCCCTGAATACCAGAAATCCTGAGGAGGTCTTTCATGCCTGATAGTAAACTGGAGCTGGGGATGCATTTTTGGAGGTGAGACTCAAGGGTCATCTCGGCCTAAAGAATTGTTTTAGAATTTTTATTATGAATAATTTCAAGCATGTATAAAATAGTATAGGAATCCTTGCATACTACCATCCAACTCAATCAAAGCCAATTCTTTCACCAATACTACACACTTCCTTAATGCTGGAACGTTTTGAAACAAATATTGGCTATCATTTTGTTCTTAAATATGTTCATTTGTATTTCTAAAACAGAGTATGGAAAACTACAGTTGATGGGCCACATCCCATCCCAAGAGCTATAAATAGCTTTTACTACGTGATTGGATGCCAGGGAGCATTAATTTTGAACTCTAATTAGGCAAGAGTTTTCCCCCCAAAAGAATTTCATTTTGATCATTAATAGACATGTATGACAAAAATTGGAAACAAATTATTATTACTATATTTTGTATTTTATCAGTTAAAAATGTAGGGAGGGGTGCGTGCCTGGGGTGCTCAGTCAGTTAAGTCTGACTTAATCTCGGCTCAGGTCTTAATCTCAGGGTCATGAGTTTAAGTCCCTCGTTGGGTTCCACCATGCAACCTACCTAAAAAAAAAAAAAATGTGTGGGAATTTATTTTTTCTCTTGTTATGTGAATACCTATGTAATATCCTCAATTTTGCCTCATGGTCTAGAAAACCTAAAATATGCACTATTCGGCCCTTTATAGGAAAAGTTTGCCAACTCCAGCTCTAAAATATACTCTTTTTAAATACATAAACACCTTATGTTTTCACCCCCTACAGTTAGTAATAGTTCCTTAAAATCATCCAATATCCAGGTGATACTTAAATGTCCCCAATGGAATATAAACCAGAGAATACTTGAAGATTGATTTATAGTATTAAAGAGGGGCATGACTGAGGTCAGTGAGGGGAAGAGACTTGTCCAAGGTCAACCAAAATTCAGGAATAGGATTGTGGTCTGTGGGGTCTGGGAGGAAATCTGAGCACTAGGCATGGACAAAAGCTGAAAGGAGCCACTTAGTCAGGGAGCTTTTGGATAACAATGTCAGAGCCCAAAATGAGTTCAAAATGGCCTATGCACAAGAGGAAACTGATTGGCTTAGATGGCTAGGAAGGCTGTGGGGATGGTTCATGATGTCAGAGGATGTGACATGGGTACTAGAGTCTCAAGTACTTGAAATAGTGACTTAAGCCTAATAATTAGCTCTCTCTCACACGTGCTCTCTCTCTCTCTCTCTCTCTCTCTCTCTGACACTTTTTCTCTGACACTGCCTACTTCTCTGTTCCTCTGTTTTGTTTTGTTGTTGTTGTGTTATCATATGTGTGAGCTGTTTCTCAACTCTGTTTGTCTCTTTCCTTCTCCTGTGGACCTCATTCTAGCCTCTGTAGACAGACTTTTTCAGAAGAAGGGAACCTAGCAGCTGTTGACACACCCAATTAAGCAAACACAGCAGAAACACAGATCTCCATTCTTCTGGCATCTTGATATTACTCCCAGGGAAGAACTCTGATTGGTTCAACTTGAACTGAGTCCACCCCCTTGGATCAATCATTGTTGCCAGGGAGGAAGCAATGCTTTTGTTGGCTTGGCCTGGGTCGTGCATGCATCAATCACACTGGTTGGGTGGGCAGATGGTAGGGTTTGGAGAACTATGACTGAAATTTTCACCATAACTATCTGAAATAAAAGGGCAACTTCCCAAAAGAAATGGGGAGCTGTTCTTGAAAGAAGAGGAAAGGGAATCCAGAAAGTCAGAAACAATGGGCTTTCAGAGCCCAAGGGGCTGAGTCAGGAGGTTCCAGGGTCACAGTGTCCAGGATCCCTCAGGGCAAGGCACAGCTGGCAGGATAACCAGATGCCAGTTCTCAGGTGTGATCATGAGCTGAAGGATGAGTCATCAGGCAAAGGTTCAGGACACAGGTTTGAGGGGAAGGGATGTATGAGGCTGGGTATCTGTGTGGGACTTGAGAACAGGTGCTGGTGCTGAACCCACAGGGCACAGGAGGGCTGGGACTTGGGGGTCTCACCAATGTAAGGGTATGCATCCTTAATAGGCGTATAGGGTTCCAAGTCCATTTGGAGCCAAATAAGACTTCAAGAGTGTGAGACAGGAAAATGTTCTTCTCAGAGTGTGGGTTTTCTTCTGATTCCTTAGCTATTTGACTTTGCTCAAGTGATCAAACCCCTTTTAAACTTCCATTTTCTCATCTATAAAATGGGGAATACAGTCCTCACTTGGACCCATGTGAGAAATAGAAATGAGTTCTGACACATCCTGTAGCAGGTACACAAGAAATGAAAGCTGCTTCATTCTGGATTAATGGGGTAAGGAGGCTAATATTAACTCACTGTATGCTATGTGTACATCCACTTTCTTTTGATAATTTTATTTCATCCTCCCGTTTGCCTTGAGAAGTAAATTTTTCTCTTCCCCACTTTAAAGAGAGGCAAAGTGAGGATCAGAGAAAATGAAGTCACTTACCTGAAATCACAAGACTGGCAATTAGGATTCACACCTAGGTTGGTCTGACTTGTGAGGCCAAGTTCTTTCTCACACCCCATGGCTAAATGGCTCAGGAATGTCCTCAGAAAGGACAGAGAGTCTACAGTTGGCAAATCTGAGGATGACAGTGGTTCACAAACTTGTATACAAGTATTTATTTAAGTACCCCCTATGTTCCCTGGTCTGAGCTGGGTATGAACATCAGATTTGTTGCTTCTACTCATGTTTAGGTGTTTAGCAACAAAATCAGATTAAATAATTAAACACAGAAATATACACATACAGAGCACAGCAGAAGAGAAGTTCAGGGATGTATGAATGAATAACAGGGCTCCAGAGGAATGTGGCTCCCTTCCTCTTTCTGACAGAATGCTGATGAGGCAGGGGGCTGAGGAGAGAATCCAGGAATAAAGGTTTGGGCACTAGATAGCAAATTGGAAATCTTAGTAAAATTTCTCTCCTTAGGAAGTCAGGAGAGAAGGATATAGATTGCTGACTCACAGGGCTATGAGGTCAAGTGGTCTAGGGTCTACTCCTACTTGATTTGGGACTCCGAGTCAGGACTCCAAGTTGATATCCTTCAAGGCCAGTATCTTCTGGTGGAACTGGTGACATCAGGAGCCTGAGATCTGGGATCTCATTTTGGATTTGATGAGAGGAAGTGTCTTAGAAAGTTTAGGGACTTAGCTTGAATTTAGTCAACATAGGATCAATGTTAGTATGATGTTAGTTGGTAGACTTTATTTTAGAGTTTGTATGAAACAAAGAGTCTAGATCATGGGTGGAATTGGGAAAATGAAGACCGAGAGGAGGAAGGAGTCAAGCATGGAAATCAATATGGAATTTCAGATAGAAATTGGGTTGAAGAGGAGAACAGGGCTGGAACTGGAGCCAGTGTTAGGATTGGTGTGATTTGGAGATGAGTTCATAGGGAGGAAGTCAGTGTGGGCCTTCTGGAATACTTCAGGGATGGGCACTATAGTTTGAATTGTCCATGGGTCAGGCTTGGGACAAAGGCTATGGTGACATTCAGTTTTGGGTCAAGGTTGAGTTTGGTATATGTGTAGGGATTCAGGGTTTGGATCATGGTTTAAGGTTGGTTGAGGTGTGAGCCATAGCTCAAGCTAACATTTGGAGTCAGGAACCTGGTCAGGTAAGTTAGAATTGGACAAAGATAAAGCAGAATTGAGGGCTAGGTTTGGTTATGAACTGAGGTTTTGGTTTAAGACTCAGGTTTGCGTCAAGATTGGTGTTGCAAACTGTGTCATAGTAAGAATTATGCTTGAACCCAGCGACTGAGGTCTTTCTCATCCTCTCTCTCATGATCACTTGATCATATCTGACCAGGCCTTCTCAATGAATGGCACCATCATCCATCAAGCAAGAGACTTGAAGTCTTTTTTTTTTAATGTTTTATTTATTTCTAGGAGAGAGAGAGAGACAGCGTGAGCAGGGTAGGGCCAGAGAGAGAGGGAGTCACAGACTGAAACAGGCTCCAGGCTCCGAGCTGGCAGTCAGCACAGAGCCCGACGCGGGGCTCGAACCCACGAACCGTGAGATCATGACCTAAGCGAAAGTCGGACGCTTAACCGACTAAGCCACCCAGGCGCCCCAACAAGAGACTTGAAGTCTTAACATCTGTCTCCCTCACCACAACCTCCACTTAATCCATCCCTAATTCCTATTTTTTTCTTTCCTAGGCACATACTGAATCCATTCTTTTATTGCCATCTTCACCTCCTTAATGGCCTTATCCAAGTCACCATCATCTCTCATCTGGACTATAGCAATAGTCTTCTTATGTGTTCACATCCCCTTAAAATCCATCCTCCATATAGCAGGTAGAGTGACATTTTGCAAATACAAATCTTGTTATGTCACTCTTCTGACTAAAGTCCAAGTGGTTCACCGTTGTCCACAGAAGGCAGTCAAACTCACCATTACATACAATGTTCTTTATCATCTGGTCCCAGACAACTCCCTGTCTCTAAGCTCCATCCATGACCCCCTTCCATCTCAGGACCTTTGTACATATTGTTTCCTCTAAATGATATGCTCTCCAATCCCTTCCCATCTTGCTCTAGTTAAAATTTACTGTTTTTTCAACTCTTAGCTCATTGCCACTTCCTGGGTCAAGGTCTCCAGGAAGTGCTTTCCTTCAGAGCACACATTGTACTTGTAATTTTACATTTGTTTATGAATTATGCATCTTTATTTTACACTAGACTGTCAGCTCCTTGAGGGAAGGAACTCTGTCTAGGTTTGTGCACCATAGTATCCTCAGCACCTAGCCCAGCCTGGTATATAGACTTGTGCTCAATATGTATTTCTTAAGTGTATGAAGTGTATGAAGGATTGGATCCAAAGTGTATGAAGGATTGGATCTGAAAGACAATGTGGGAGGAGGGCTGGAAAGAGAACTAGAATTGGAGACAGGATTGTGTTTGTTGATTACTGTGACTTCAAGATACAGATTCAAGTTAGAATTGGGTTTGGATTCATGGTTTAGGATCAGATTTGAATCTAACA
This sequence comes from Proteles cristata cristata, assembly GCA_017311185.1. Taxonomy (NCBI): domain Eukaryota; kingdom Metazoa; phylum Chordata; class Mammalia; order Carnivora; family Hyaenidae; genus Proteles; species Proteles cristata. The sequence continues at coordinate 90,400 of JAESUZ010004881.1, forward strand.
TTGAGGTCTTATTAAGGAAGATTTTGGCTGTAGGAACCCAAACCTCCAAATCAGATAGGAAACCTGAAGAAGTCATGAGATGAAGAAGCAACATAGTTGTTTAATTCACTAGCTCAGAGACCTCATCAAAGACTCCAGTTATCACCATTTCTCTGTTTGGCCATCTTCACTGTTTTGGCTTAGTCTGCCAGCCACATTGCTCCATGGTTCCAGGACTGCCACAGCTGCATAACTTACATCTGAAAGAGGTGCCATGTGGCAGAAGAAAAGAGAACTCTTCAGGTGTCTCTTTTGAAAATAAGACAGTCTTTCCTAGAGGTGCCCCAATGATCTTCCTCTCATTATTGGCCAGGACAGCCTTTCATGTCCATGTCTAAACCAGTCACTGGCAAACAGAATATGGGTTTTATGTTTGGTGCTTTACTGCACCAAAGTATAAGGATGAAAGATTATCCAACCAAAATCGGGGTGCTCATAGATAGGCAGAAGGAGTGAATGAGTGGGTAGGCAAAAATAGTGCCTATTATGGGTCAAATTATGGGGCAAAGATAGGATTGGGTTGAGGTTGGCATTCAGATGAGATATGGGCTGATAGCTGAAGAACCAATTGCATTTTGGAGGTCTGCTTTAGAAGTTGGGGCAATTCCACTTTTAGGAGTTTCTCTTCAGGATGCCTGGGTGGCTTAGTTGGTTAAGCATCCAACTTTCGCTTAGGTCATGATCTCGCGGTTCGTGGGTTCGAGCCCCACGTCAGGCTCTGTGCTGACTGCCAGCTCAGAGCCTGAAGTCTGTTTCAGAGTCTGTGACTCCCTCTCTGACCCTCCCTGCTCACGCTCTCTCTCTCTCTCTCTCTCTCCTAGAAATAAATGAAAAAAATTTCTTAAAAAAGGAGTTTATCTTCAAGTAATAATCAGATAATGGTTCCCATCTCATTTAAAGTAAAAGGCTAACTAAGTGTCCATCAACGGACGAATGGATCAAGAAGATGTGGTTTATCTATACCATGGAATACTCCATGGCAATGAGAAACAATGAAATCTGGCCATGTGTAGCAACATGGATGGACCTTGAGGGTGTTATGCTGAGTGAAATAAGTCAGGCAGAGAAGGACAAATATCATATGTTTGCACGTATAGGAGGATTAGGAGGAACTTAACTGAGGAACAGGGGAGAAGAAGGGGGAAATGGTGGGGAAAGGGAGAGAGGCAAACCATGAGAGACTCTTGAATGCTGACAAAAACAGAACTGATGGATGTAGGGGGGAGGGAGGAGGAGCATGGAGGAGGGCACTAGTGGGAATGAGCACTGGGTGTTATGTGGAAACTAACTTGACAATAAACTATTTGTAAAAAAAAAAAAAAAAAAAAAAACTTAAAAAAAATAAAGTAAAAGGCTGAGTTCTACATTGGTCTTCAAGACTCTGTGTCCTTTACATCTTATTATGTCTCTGATCTCATGGCCTGACCTTGTCTCCCTTGCTCATTCAGTTCCAGTCAAAATGCCTTCCCTGTTAGAATATTCTAGTCTCATACGTGCATGTTTGCTCTGCCTGGAATTCACTACCTACAGGTAGCTGCGTGGATCCATTCACCATGTCCTTCATGATTTTGCTCAAATGTCACCTTCACATGGGAGTCTTTTCAGTCATCATTCCAAATATGTAACACCAGGGATCACTGAGAGTGGAGGGAACCACTAACTCCCTGTCCCTCTACCTGCTTTTATTTCTCTCCACAGCACTTACCACCACCGAACAAGCAATATTTTTCATGTATTTATTTTTGTTTTCATGGTCTCTACCGGCTAGGAGAGCCTCTCTGAAGGAATTTTTGTCTGCTTTGTTGACTGCTGTGTCCCCAGGAGCAAAACAACTTCTGGCAGAGTAGACGTTCAATGGATACTTGAATGAAAACAAGGAGCAAAGATGAATGTACAAAGAAGTTCATCCCAGCATTATCATAATTAAAACTATCCAAATATACTCAGGTTGGAAACACACTACATAAATCATGGTATAATCAGGATGGAATACTGTGTAGGAAGGAAGGAAGAGGAAATTATCTAAATAAACCACGAGGAAAAATTGTTCAAGGTGTTTTATAGAGGAGAAAAGTCGTATTATGTAATGCCTAGTACAGGGTTTTTTTTTTGTTATAAATACATAATATGATAGAAATCTATGTATACTATGATAACAGTGAACATTTAGTAGGGTGCAATTAGGGAAAACACTTTCTTTTTAATTCACATTCCTTTATCAGGGCCGGGAGTGAGTTCAGGCTCAAAGACACCACCGGGATCCAGACTGGAAAAGTTCCCACAGGCTGGTGAGGATTAGGGTACAGGGCGTAGGACACCCATGAGAGGGCACAAGAACAAAAAATGGCCCCAGAGGAGGCCAATCCCAGAGCTCAGCCTTCCCTGGGTTCCAGCTCCCACGGCCCCTCTCAGAGCCAGCAGCTGGGCTCGCCAGCCTCAGGCCACCGGGGACATTGGGCCAGAATGGGTGGGGTGAGCTGTCTGGGTACCGCCCGACCCAGGCCTCCAGAGGGAGGGTGGAGGAAGAATTGAGTGCGGCGGCCAGCCGATTGCTTTAGCCGCCTCAGGGCCTTGAGATAACTGCGAACACAGGAAGGGGGTGTCTCAGAGCTGGCTCTACCTGCACCCCAGGGCACTGGGGGCGGGCGCGGGGGCGGAGGTGGTATAAGAGGGCCGCCCTGCACAGGGCTGGACATGCTTGGCTCCCGACTGGGTCTGGAGCCGAGATCACATCAGACCCTCCAGAGGTGAGAAGGGGCCTTGTCTGGGGTGTGGGATGAGGCTGGCTGGACAGCTGGGTCCTGCTCCTCAGGGGAGGAGGAGCCTGGAATCCTGGTTCTGAGGGATGAGGGGCTGGAAGTCTGGCATTTGGGGTCTTTGGGGGAAAAAGGAACTGAGGATCTAGACTTGCAGATGGGGAGGGCTGGGAACCCAGATTCCTGGGTCCCAAGGAGAAGGGAGGTCTGGAGGCTTGGCTTCCTGGGTCTGATGGAGGAGGGGCTGGGGCTGAGACCCCTGCGTCGGCTGGGGGAGGGCTAGAGGCTTGGACTCCTGCTTCCTGAACTCTTTGTCCTTCCCAGTCCCAGCAGAAGAGACCCTTCCTCTGCCTGGCAACCCCTGGCAAGGCTCAGAGAGGCCACCATGGTAGGGTCCCTTCTCCTGCCTCTGAAGATCTTACTGTTGTCTTTAGCCCTGGGGTCTGCTGAACAAGAAGGTGAGTGTGAACTGGGAGGCCTGACCTCACCCCTGGGGCCTCCCTCCATCCCCACTGACCCTTCCCAGGGCCCCCCTCTCTCCAAAGACTCCCTAAGTCAGTTCCCACCCCCTGCAGCCGCTTCTGCCCCTGGAAGACAAGACTCTTCCACTTCCTGCTTCCTTTTTCTCCTGCTTTTCCGACCCCTGGGGTCTCTGTGCCGTCGAAGCCATCTCCTGAACTCAGTGTTGCTTCCATCAGCTTCGGTGGCTGCCTCCAGACAAGATGCTCCTCCTGGGCCTCTGAACAGACTCGGTCTTTCCCCATCTCCATGTCCCGCCTTCTCCGCACTGGTGTCCATTTCTGCCTCTGCATTTCCCTTGTCTCTGTCTCTTCCCATCTTTCTCTGCAAATCCATCAGCTGCCTCTTCAGCCCCTCTGATGTTTGCTACTCGCGTTTTCCTCCATGTCTCTATCCAGCCCAGGGTGACAAGAGTGGGGAGAAGATTATTGAGGGAGTCCCATGTACAAGAGGCTCCCAACCCTGGCAGGTGGCGCTACTCCGGGGCAATCAGCTTCACTGTGGAGGTGTGTTGCTCAATGAACAGTGGGTGCTCACTGCTGCCCACTGCAAGATGAGGTATGTGGCAAGGTCACTGGAGCCCTCTCTCTGGGTCTCTGTCGCCCTTTCTCGGGGTCTCTGTCCCCTTCTCTTAAGGTCCCTGTCCCTTATCCCTCTCACAGTGTTTCTCTCTGAATGTCGCCCTCTTCTCCCAGTGAGTACCGTGTGCACATGGGCAGTGATCAGCTGGGTGATAAGAGAGCCCAGAAGATCCCGGCCAAGCAGTCGTTCCGCCACCCTGGCTACTCCACTCAGACCCACGTTAATGACCTTATGCTTGTAAAGCTGGATCGCCGAGCCAGGCTGTCATCGAGCGTGAGGAAAGTCAACCTGCCCTCCCGCTGTGAACCCCCTGGGACCACATGCACCGTTTCCGGCTGGGGCACCACCACCAGCCCGGATGGTGAGGCTGTCTTTGGGACCCAAGAGCCCTAGCTCCCGACTCCTACTCCCTCGGACCCCAGAGACCAGAGGTCAGGCCCCATTTCATGACTTGAGTGTTGAGCCTCCAGCCCCATCTTCCTTCAGAGTCCAAGCAGTCAGAGGGCAGCAGGTCCAGGCCTATGAGTGACCCCCCCTCCTCTCTCCACCAGTGACCTATCCATCGACGCTCATGTGCACAGATGTGAGACTCATCTCCCCCCAGGACTGCAAGAAGGTTTACAAGGACCTGCTGGGAAACTCCATGCTGTGTGCTGGCATCCCCAACTCCAAGACCAATGCCTGCAACGTGAGACTCCGCCCGTCCCTGGCCCTGGCTCCCCCGTCATCCCCGCCATACAGAACCTGTGCACCTGACCCTGGTGCCAAGCCTCCCCTGGTACCCCGCGCCACCCGAGGGCCTGTTTTCCTAGCTCTCTCTATCCCGTTCTCTGCTGGAGCACTAGTGGGAGCCCAGGAGGCTGGCATGACCTTGGGGATGGGGCAGAACGGCAGCGGGAAAGGTGATGTTCAGACAGGTGGCAGGAGAGTGAGGCACTGGCTTCGAGCCCAGACTTCAAGTGGATGCCCAAAGAAATCATATCGTACTAGTGCAATATTTTACAAAATTAAAATCCATGCAGGGGCGCCTGAGAGGCTCAGTCGGTTGAGCGTCCGACTTTGGCTCAAGTCATGATCTCACAGTTCGTGAGTTCAAGCCCCGCATCAGGGCTCTGCACTGACAGGTTAGAGCCTGGAGTCTGCTTCAGATTCTGTGTCTCCCTCTCTCTCTGCCCCTCCTCCACTCATGTTCTCTCTCTCTCTCTCTCTCTCTAATAAATAAACATTAAAATTTTTTTAAAAATCCATGCAAAAAGTCCATGATGAACAAAATATCAGATTTTCAGTAAAGAGCGATCACCCTTTCAGTAAAGAGCGATCATTTGCCTCAGGCTCCAGTAGTGATGCAGCATAGCACTGTACTGACCCTGTCTTTACCTAAAATTAGGATACCGTGCTCAGCATGGACTTTTTCATACTACGTTTGATATTTTTAAGTATTGTATTACAGTATTATTTATTGCAATTATTGAGACTTTGTGCCCAGAACTAATGTCTCCTCCACCTTATCCCAGTCCTACTTTTAGGGAAGGAACTGTCTTCCCCTGCTCTTTGCTCCCCCTTCCTCATCTTTTTTTTTTTTTTTAGCATTTTATTTATTGAGAGAGAGAGAAGGCAGGGGCAGAGAGAGAGGGAGAGACAGACTTCCAAGCAGGCTCTGAGCTGTTGGCACAGGACACGGGGCCTGATCTCAGGAACCTGAGATCATAACCTGAGCTGAAATCAAGAGTCGGATGCTTAACTGACTGAATCACCCAGGAGCCCTGTTCCTCATCTCTATAACCTCTCTGTCTCTTAAGTGTCATCATTTTCCATCTTCCTCTCTCTGTGTGGGATATCTTTCTCTCTCTTTCTTCTCTCTTTAGTCTGTCTCTGTCACTCTTTTTATTTACCTGTCCCCACCTGTGCCCATCTCTGCTCCACCCCCTAGGTTTCTGCTTCTCTCTCCCCCTCTCCCTTCTGCCTTCTTTCCACCCTTCTTTCTGTACCCCGACTCTCTTTGCCCACATCTATACCCTCAGCTTTCAAGAGGAGGTGGGATGGTGTGTGTTAAAGATAGGGGGGATGAGACAAGGAGGTGTGTCCTAGAGAATGGGCAGGAGGTGGGGCTTTCTCTCTGGTGAGGGCCGGCTTCATGAATATGCAAGTTGTACAGTGGTGCAGAGCTTCACACCACACTCCCGGAGAGTCCTGCACATCGTTGAACGCACTTCTGTAGCTGTCTTGAATCTCTTGATAATTTTTTAAAAATAGTTTATTGTCAAGTTGGTTTCCATATAACGCCCAGTGCTCATCCCCACAAGGGCCCTCCTCCATGCCCATCACCCCCCACACATTCATTTTGCACTGCGGTCTGTAAATTACGTCATTGGCTCTGCCCTTGTTTCCCTTTTGTGCACAAGGGGCATGTATCTCCATTCTCTGGAGATGAAGCTTCTTCTCCCCCTGGCTTAGTGAAGAGTGGGGAGGGGGGGAGTAAATGGAACTCTGACCTCTGGAAGCTCCACCTCCTTCCCAGTGATTGGTCCCATTGACTGAGGCACAAGCCAATGGTTCTCTCCAGGACAGCACTAATTCCTGCTCTCCCACTGGTCCCCAGAGACCGTGAGTCTTTTCTTATTGGCCAGGGCGGAAGTCCATGGCCTGGCGGGACAGAGCATAATAACTGCAAACTGTGGACATGTCAGTGGTGATTGCTCTGAAATCAAAACTAATCTGCTTTTTCTTCTCCAGGGTGACTCAGGGGGACCACTGATGTGCAAAGGTACCCTGCAAGGCCTGGTGTCCTGGGGAACTTTCCCTTGTGGCCAACCCAATGACCCAGGTGTCTATACCCAAGTCTGCAAGTACGTCAAGTGGATAAATGAGACCATGAGAAGGCATAGCTAACCTCTGCATACCTTCCATCTCTTCATCCATACGCCTCGAACAAGAAATATACAGAAATAAGGACGTGATGAACTGTAGTCATATTTGACTTTATGGCCAACCCAATGACCCAGGTGTCTATACCCAAGTCTGCAAGTACGTCAAGTGGATAAATGAGACCATGAGAAGGCATAGCTAACCTCTGCATACCTTCCATCTCTTCATCCATACGCCTCGAACAAGAAATATACAGAAATAAGGACGTGATGAACTGTAGTCATATTTGACTTTACCTTTCCTCAAAGACATTGCAACCTCAACAATATGCCATGTGTGTAAACCAATCAAATTAACAAAGACCTAGGACACAAAAACCTCAGTGTTGGTAAAGACCAACAGGCTCAAACAGTGGAATTATAAATTGTGCACTTTTTATGGAAGGCCATTTGGCAAGGTGATTGAGACCCTTAGTTACCACCGTTGACCCTGTGATTCTAGTTTAGAAAGGTATTACTAAAAACATAAAAAATCCAAGTGTGGTGCAAGGTTTGAATTCATCACATTATCATAGCAAAACAGTGGAAACACTGAACATGTCCCTAATTAGTGGATTGTTTAGGTCAACAATAGGCCTATTTGGGACAAGGATATTAGGAAGCTGTTAAGGATAATGACTTTGCAGAATTGCTAGTGTTATGCAAGAATGTTTGTGTTGTGTGATGGAACATGAAAAAAGAAAGATGCAAATATATGTATGGGAGTCTAACCATGTAAAATGAAATAACCACAAAATAAAATCTGAAAAGACATGGCATGCAGTTGGTCATTATGGGGTGTCTCCTTCCTTCCATTTATTTTCTGTGGGTGTGCACTTTCGCAACATGAAAACAAAGCTTGAAAAGCTCTGAAGATCTAAGATTGGAGAGGAGGGACCCTTAAGAGAGGGAGACACATCTGATATTGAGCCCTCACCCTGCTTCCTGCCTAATGATCTGTTTCTATCCATTTCCCAGATTTTAGTTTTCCTCATCTATAAAACAGGAGAGAAAGAGAGAGCGAGAAAAGGTCAAGAGGGAAGAAAGAAAGGCTGAGGGAAGAGAGAATAAGCCTACCTCATTGGGGTGGAAAGGATGTGATAAGTGTTCCTGAGTATTTCACAGGTGGCAAACCAGGAGAGAAACTGGTTTTCCAGAAGGATAAGGCTGGTAGGTGGATGGGACACCTGAGGCCCCCCCAAAGCACACCCCCAAAGTGAGCAGCCAGCATCCCAGGTGCCAGAGGAAGATGAGGGTGGGAATCTGGGTTGGTGGGCTCTTTTTCTCAAAGTAGGCAGGGAAGGGGCCTCTGGAAGGGAAGAGGGAGGAGTCCCCTGTGACTCAGAGCCTGGCCATGCCCCTGGCTTCCTGCCATCAGAGGCTCCCTGGGCAATCACACCTCAGACGCTGCTGACAGAGGGATCCTCTCCAGCTAAAAGCTCACCCTCCTGTCTTTCCAGTTTCTCCCCCAGAATTCTCAGCCACTGTCCTCCAGATCCTTCCTCTCCTCATCTCATCTCCCTAGCAAGTCTCTCCTAGCCCCCAACTCCTCTGCTCCTCCCCATATCACAGAAAACATAGGCACAAAACACAGGAGTCCAGACCCCCTCAGACCCTACAAGCTATTTGCACATGACTTCCCCATTCCTCTTCCTTTATCCTTGAAGTGAGAGAAATAACACCTATATCCCAGATCTGTTACGAATATTAAATAAACTTAATATTCAGAAAGTTCTAGAACATTGCCTTCCATGGAAGAAGCCATCAATTGAAGCCATGTTAGTTCTTACTGTCTAATTTCTGGCAGCTTTTCCCTTGCTTACACTCTCCAAGTTTTACTGTAACACATTTTCTTTATTGAAGACTTTCGCCCAGCACGCAATTTGGAGAAAAATACCCTGTACTTAAGCATGTGTGGCATGCGGAGAGGGCAGAATCTTAACTGGCAGATGCCTGCAGTTGGGGACTTCATTCTCTCTCTCCTAGAGGCTCTTAGAGCTGGAACTCCTCACCGCCTATCACCCCCCTCCTTTCCCATGAGAGTCTCTTAACAACTCCCCCAAGCCCTACTATCCCCTAACGGGGTAAGGTACATCCAGTGGGAGGGCCAAAATGTGGGCCATGTTCACTGCCATGTTGGACATTGAATCCCAATCCAAAAGGCTCCACCATTTCCTAGGTGTTGGATGTTGAGTAATTAACTTCCTTCTCTTAGCCTCAGTTTCTTTTCAGTAAAATGGGAGTGGGTGTAATGAAGTCATTTAATCATTTGGTCAACATTTCCTAAGTCTTCCTCTGGGCCAGGTCCTGTGAGGGCACCTGGGACACAGGGGTGAGTCAACCTCAGTGCCTGCCCTCAAGGTGCTCATGATCCAGTGGGGGAGGGGGACATGGATCCAGATGCTTGCGGTCCAGGGTGACCTGAGGGAGGCACCTGCTGTGGGAACCTAGGTGAGAGAGTGACTAACCCAACTGCAGGGGGTGGAAGTTGAAAGGTGTTCAGGGAAGGCTTCCTGAAGGAGGTGATGTCTAAGCAAAGACTTGAAAGACAAGTTGTGGGTAGGGGAAGGTGGGAAGAGCATTTGGAGAGGGGAAATAGCATGGGTGAGGGCCCAGAGGTGAGAGAGCAATCTTCATGTCTGGAGCATGAGACCTGTGAGCAGAGCTGGACTGTGAAATGTGACAGCTACTCACCACAGTGGTTCCTGACTTGTGAAATGTGGCGAATTCCAACTGAGATGTGCTGTAAGGGGAAGACACACCAGATTCCAAACACTTACCATGCAAAAAATATGAAGGCAAACTATCTTTTAAAATATTCTTATTTTGATTTCACATGGCAATACTGGGTGTATTGGGTTAAATGAAATATTAAAATGAACTTCTGTTTCTTTTTACTATTTATTTATAATTTTTAATTCTTTTTTTTTACTTTAGAGAGAGCAAGCAAGGGAGAGGGGCAGAAGGAGGGAGCAAGAGAGAGGAGAAATCTTAAGGGAGACTCTATGCTCATCACGGAACTCAATGCAGGGCTTGATCCCAGGACTCTGGGATTGTTGAGCTAATATCAAGAATTGGATGCTCAACTGGCTGAGCCATACCTAGGTGTCCCTTTTTTACTCTTTTAAAAAACTTGTAGCTACTAGAAAATTTAAAAGTGCATGTGTACTTGGCATTATATTTCTATTGATCTGCATTGCATTGGATGCTGAAGATTCCTCCAACACCCAGATGAGGGGCTGGGACTTTGTCCTAGGGGTGATGAGGGAACCAGAGCAGGGCTAATGAGCAGGAGAGGGACAGGGCCAGCTCGGGGTACAGGGAGACCCCTCTGGAGTAAAGGGAAAGATACAGAGAAGGAGTAAGAGCCCAGGTAGATGATCCAGGTGGGAAAGAAGTGGGTCTGAGCTGGGGTCAGGGGCATGGGGATAGAGAGAAGGGGCCAACAGAGAAAGAGGGTGGTGGGCTGGGTTGTGCGAGATCCAGCCGGCTGTCAGGGAGGATGGTGGGTTCTGAGAAGATGCTGAGTTCAGTGGGAACACGGGTATGAGGGGCCTGGGGGAGGTTGGGGGCACGGGAGCAGCCTAAGAATATTTTGAATGTCAAGCGTTGACTTTCATCCTCCAACGCCCAAGCTGGTGCTGAGGTGGACATTGCTGATATCAGTTGTCACCATGTCTAGTGATCTCCCCACAAGCCCTCATTTTCCTTCTCATGCCCTGTGCTCATCACATCCATCTTTAGTTCCCTCCCCAAGGCCACACTCCTGTTCCCCAGCCCACACCCACCACAAGCCAGGCCTCCACGCCCTCCTTCTCCTGACCAACACTGAGCGCGACTTTCAAGGCCCAGCTTCAAAGCACCTCCTCACATCCGTCTAGATCCTTCCGCAGCATCCAAGGCCCCCATTTCACACTCCCACATCCCTCTCACATTTTCTTGCATCCTTGCTTATTTCCAAGCCTCTGCCTATATGTTGAATTTCATCATAAACCCTGCTGTCTCCTAGCTTCCCTGCCCCCCCATCACCCTTCTGGCTCTGTCTGGGGAACTAACCCATATGGGCAGGGGCAGGGGGTCTCCTGGAAATGCAGGGGAAGCCAGGGGAGGATAAGCAGACCGAGATGTGGAGAGTGTCAACAAAGACTCAGAGAATAGGGAGAAAGAATAGGACAGAGATCCAGAGAAAAAGATGGGAAAGAGACAGAATAAACACAGGAAAACCCAGAGAAAGAGACGGATGTGTCCCAACCACGGCCAGGGGGACAGAGGTGGACAGTGAGGCCTCAGAGGTGGGCAAGTCTGGAGCGGGGGGTCAGGAGGGTCAGAGTCCTCACATCCGGGCAGAGGTGGGTGGACAATCAAAGGACAGCAACAGGACTGTCAGCCAGGGACAAAGGGAAGCTGTTGACACAGCCGCCCGCCTGCCCGGAAGAGAGGTTGAGAAACGGAGCTGCTGGGCGCATGGCACTGGGTGCTGGGGGTGGACAAAGCCCGATTGTTCGAGGCCCCTTTCCCCACAGTGCCTGGGCCTGCGCCCCAGCCCAGGGCAGAGGCGGGTGCCAGCTTGGTGACACATGCTTTCTCACTGGCTTGCTGATTACGGTGGGGACACGGAGGTCGTCAGCACCCACAGAGGGACTTACGGGCAGGTGCGTGAATCACCCTAACCCCACTGACCCACGTGGCCTGGTTTTCAGTGCCTGACAGCAGTGATCCGGGAGCGGCGGCCTGCAGGCCGGGGGGCACGGTTTGCTCCCCTGGGCGTTAGAATTTGGGTCCTCAGACATCTTCCTGCTCAAGGACCTAGAAGTCTAGGGAGTGAGGGGAACAAGTTCCCATCTTTCCTCCTTGAGACTCAAAAGTGCAGGTGCCCAGGCCCTTCTCCTAAAGGTCTAGAACTCTAGGCCCCCCTCCCCTCCTCCCTCAGACCCCGGAGTCCAGGCCCCCAATTCACTCAGGAGCTGTTGTTCCCTTCCGTGGAAGCCCGGTCAGGGGCCATCAGGAGCAGAGGCCGGGGACATGGGGATGGAAGGAATGTGTGTGGGAAGTCGGGGTGAGGAGGAAAGGGTGGGGCGGCCTCCAGCCTCAGGGACCTGGGCAGACAGGGGTTAAAAGGAAGCACCAGGAGTGTCTGAGGACAGGAACAGCCTCTTCCAGGGAGGCCAGGAAGCCCGGGTGTCTGTCTGGCCTGGGCCCCACAGCCCATACGTCCTCTGGTGTCTGCCCCTCTGGCTCTGGCTCGGAGGCATCCTCTCTGCTCTCAGTGTCCCGTCTCTCCCCGTAACACCCTGCACTTCTGACTCTCTCTGCCTCTTTGTCTATCTGCCTGTGCACGTGCTGTCCCTGCTCCAACCCGAGAACCCCTCGGCCAGGAGTCCTCTGGACCCCCACGTAGCTGGCCCCCAGCAGGTAAGATCACTCTGCACCCCAGAACCTCCAGGTGTGGGGTGAGCGACAGGGTGAGCACAGAGCCAAGGTGCAGAAGAAAAATCCCATGGGGAGGGAGGAAGCCCAGGGCTGCTCCGGAGCCCGCCCTTCTGCAGGCCGCCAGGCGCACCGGAGCCCAGAGGAGCAAGAGACTGAACGAGAACCACACTGTGAGCTGCCCAGCACCGCGTGCAGTTCCGGCTTCTCAGTCCACCTGCTTTCGTGGGACCCCAGGATGGAAGACGTGGATAGAATGACAAGAAATCAGGAGGCTAAGTGAAGGACAGATGTCAAGGGTCAGAAGAGCATGCAGGCTGGAGTGTGGGAGGTGGCAGAGGGATGGAGAAAGGGCCTTTGGGGGGTTAGTCTGAGACAGAGGCTGAGGATCATTTGACTTCCCTTCTCAGGAACGGGCATGAAGACGCTGACAGTAGCACTGATCTTGATGGCCACAGGTGGGAATACAGGGGACAGGATGGGGCAGTTTGGGGGGTGCCGTGGGGGCTGCTGATGGGAAGGAGTTTGAGGGTATGGATGGGCTTTGCACAGACATGGAAGTGGGGTGGGCTTGGAGTGAGGAGGGAGTCGGGGACATGGTTAAGGATGGGGAGACGCAGAGAGGAAGGGGAGTGGGAGGTGGTCTGGAAGACAAGGAAGAATTTGAGGGTGGGGGTGGGAAGGAGGTGACCTGGAACACGGGGACAGCATTGGGGTTCACCATGGGGGATTCACCTGGTGTCTCCAGGCCCCCTCCCTGAATCAGACCTTTCCTCTCTCAGCCTGGGCGGAGGAGCAGAATAAGGTCCTGCACGGCGGACCCTGCGAGCAGACGTCTCACCCCTACCAAGCTGCCCTCTACACGTCCGGCCACTTGCTCTGCGGAGGGGTCCTCATTCACCCGCAGTGGGTCCTCACCGCTGCCCACTGCAAAAAGCCGTGAGTTCTCCACGCCGGGAGTGAGGAGTGGTTGCACTGAGGCCTCGATGGGGGGGTGGGGGGGTGTCGTGCAGATTTCAGGCACAAAGTGACACACATCCCCTGTCCCAGCACAAGGCCACCTGGAAACCAGGCTCATCTGGCCAGTATTTAACTGTGCATTAAATATCTGTCTGGGGCCCTGGGGATACAGCAGTGAAAGAGGCAAGCCAAATTGCTGCTTTTATGAACAGACCTTCTAATTGGGGATCAGATCATGCAGGGCCCTGTAGGTAGTGATGGCGAATTGGATTTCATTCTTAGTGCAGTGAGAAGCCAGTGGAGAGTTTCATTCAGGGAAGCAGCATGATTTGATTCACATTAAAAATATGTATTTATTTATTTTTGGGAGAGTGCAAACAAGAGAAGGGCATAGGATCCAAAGCAGGCTCTGCACTGACGGGCTGACAGCAGTGAGCCCGACGCGGGGCTGGAACCCACGAACCGTGAGATCATGACCTGGCGCAACTGACTGAGCCACCCAGGTGCCCCTGATTTACATTTCTTAAGAGCATGCCAGCCACCCTATGGAAAGTGGGCTGGGCAAGGAGAAATGAAAGGATGTGCATAGATTGACCTGAGGATGGTGGCTTGGACCAGCGTGGTGGCAGTGGGGATGGAGGAGAGGCAGAAAGCTTGGGAGATATTTGAGACTGAGCCAACAGGACTTGGTGATGTGGAATGGAAGAAGCAGAGCTGACCTCCAGGTACTTGACTCAAACAAGTGGGTGTTTTGTGGTGTTTCTCTGAGTCAGGGGAGAGGGAAAGAGAGCCAGTTTGGATATGGGCTGAGGAGTGTCAGACATTTTGCTTTAGCCATGGTGATTCGGAGGTACCAGGGAGAAGTCCAAGAAGCATGAAGGTAAGCCGCTGGTGCTCAGGTGCTAGATCGGAGCTGGAGATAAACATGAAGGTGTCATCACAAATAAACGGAATTTAAACACGGGGGAGGATGAGATCACCCAAGAAGCAGGCATAGGTAGAAAAGCATAGAGGGCACAAGACCGATCCTCAGGGCACAAATGACCACCAGTTAGCTTAACAGTTGCCATTTTGTTCAACGCCAGCTATGGACCAGGTGCTGAAGTAAGTAGTATATATCTGTCTTCTGTTATATCCACAATAAGGGACTCTTCTCCCCATTTTGGAGATGAGGACACTGAGACTCAGAGAAATAGTAAGTGGCAATTCAAGTGTTTGGAAACCAACAAGTGCCACTCCTCACTGTAGGGGAAGAGGTTTAATCATGCAAGGTTATGGACTCAAGGGTCCTCAGGCTCAAGCATTGTGCTCACCATTCTCGTTCGTCCATTTGGTGCACATTGATCAAAGCATCTACTAAGAGCCAGATTTGAGCAGGGCAGTGGGGATTCAGCAGTGGATGAGAGAAATACAGAATCTCTACTTTGGGGAACGCAGGAGCAGAAAGACACAGAAAGTTATTTAACAAGCAAGCCCATCAAAAATCATATAATTAAAAATTACTCTATGTCCAGTGAAGGAAAAGAACAGGGAAGGTTCCTTGAGAGAAAAGAACAGAGGTACCCACTTTAGATGGAGGAGGGTGTCAGGAAGGACCTTCTAATGAGATGAGGTTCAAGCTGATGCATGGGAAATGAGCAAGGGTAGACAAATGAAGGGGCAGGGAAGAACATTCAGAGAAGCAGAAATGCAAAGAAAAAGTCCCTGAGCTGGAAACAGTCTGGAGTGTTCTAAGAAATTTACCGTTCACAGTGGGGTCGAGGATGGTAGAAGGAATTTTACTGCAAGGGCAATGGGGAGCCATGAGACAATTTTGAGCAAGGGAGTGGCTCTTTGATTCATTTCACAAATATTCATTGGTTATCTAGCATGAATATCATAGACACAGGTCTAGGCACTGAGGATGCTGTATCTGAACAAAACAAAAACCCCATTTGATATTCTAGAGCTGTGCCACTTAATGTGGTAGCCACAAATGGCCAATTAAATTTACATTAAGAAAAATGCAATAAGGGGTGCATGGGTGGCTCAGTTGGTTAGGCATCTGACTTCAGCTCAGGTCATGATCTCGTGGTTTGTGGGTTAGAGCCCCATGTCGGGCTCTGTGCTAATAGCTCAGAGGCTGGAACCTGCTTCAGATTCTGTGTCTCCCTCTCTCTCTAACCCTCCCCTGCTCACACTGTCCCTCTCTCTCTCTCAGGAATAAAACATTAAAAATTAAAAAAAAAAAAAAACAAGAAAAATGCAATAAGATGACAAACCTAGGAGCCACATGTCAAGTGCTCAGTAGCTGCTTGTGTCCAGCGGCCACCATATCAAACAACTGCATGCCTGGGAAAGTTTTATTGGACAGTGCTGCTATGGTAGGAAGAGAGAAAATAAAACAAGTAAATATTTAACACTACAGACATAGTATATCAGGTGGTGATGGTAGGTTCTCTGGTGGCAAAGAAAGAGAGATAGGACTTGCCTACTAAGATGGATATTTGCATTTAAATTGGGTTATCAGTGAAGGCTTCACTGAGAAGGTGGCATTTGAAGGAGGTGTGGGAGGGAGCTGTGCAGCTATGTGGGGGGAAGAGTTGTTGACAGAATAAGCAGCCAGTGCAAAGACCCTGGGATGATAAGATGACTGCTGTGTTCAAGGAAAGGCAGGGAAGCAAGTGTGGCTGGAGCAGAAGGAGAGAGGGTAAGAGTGGGCTGAGTGATATCTGAGATGTGATGAGGGGAGGATGCACAAAACCTTGTGGGTTAGAGTGAAAACTTCAGCCTTTACTCTGAGTGAGATGGGAGTCATGCATGGGAGGGGTCTGAGCAGAGGAGGGGCAGGGTAAGGCAGGATATTTTATGTTGTTAAAATTTATCTGGTTGTTTTGTGGAGGATAGACTGTGAAGGGGGCAAAGTCAGAAACAAGGAGTCCAGTGAGGTGGCTCCTGCCATTGCTCCAGTAAGAGATGATGGCTCCAGACCAAGATGGTAGCAGTGGGGGTGAGAAGTGGTCACATCCTGGATATACTTTGGAGATCCAAAAGGATTTCTGGGAAGCTTTTATGTGAGGCATGAAATAAAGAGAGTCAGGAATAATCTCCAAAGTTATTATGGAAGGATGAAGTTGTCATTTTCTGAGCTGGGAGGGCCAGATGGTTCATGGTGCACCAGGCCACCCTCTCCTGCCATCACAGACCCCTCCGGAGTCTCAGCTGCAGCCCAAGGGCTCCAGGTAAGACCCAGCCCTCCTCTTTCCCAGGAATCTTCAGGTCTACCTGGGGAAGCACAACCTTCAGCAAAGGGAGAGTTTCCAGGAGCAGAGCTCTGTTGTCCGGGCTGTGCCCCACCCTGGCTACAATGCTGCCACTCATGACCAGGACATCATGCTGTTACGCCTGGCTCACCCAGCCAAATTCTCTGAACGCATTCAGCCCCTCCCCCTGGAGAAAGACTGCTCAGCCAACCACACCAGCTGCCACATCCTAGGCTGGGGCAAGACAGCTGATGGTCAGTAGGGGGAGGGTGATGGGGAAGGAGACCAATGGGTGCCAGTCTATGGAGGAGGTGGGCTAATCATGAAAACTGATGGGGCAGTGTGTCAATGTGTGAAAGGTCAATGGGAAGGGGAGGAAATATGGGAGTAGGATGAATGAGTGAATAGCCAGTGGAGAAAGTAGACTCATGAATGAATGATATGGAGAAATGGGCCAATGAAAAAGGAGGGTCAGTGGGAAAATTCTAATCAAGGAGGTCAATGATCAAAAGAAACCAATCAGGACACACAGATAATCAGGAAGAGATAAATGGAGGATGGAATAATGGAAGAAGAGGTATCAATAAAGCAAGGCAGCCAACTGAAAGACATAAACTGAGAGTGCAAATGGGGTAGAGAATGATAATGGAGAGGAACCAACTGAGTGAGGGTCAGTGGTCAAGACGAATCACTAGAGAAAGGACTAGGGGAGGAATAAGTCTAGTAGGTCAACAGGAACCATTGAAGGTGGACTGGCCTGTGAGTAAAGGGCCAAAAAGGGAAGGTGGACCATTGGATGAAGGGCCAATAGGAAGGGAGAGCCAGTGGGGAGGAAATGAGACCAGTTAGGAAAGGACCACGGTCAAATGTTGGCCAATCAATGGAAAGAAGGGCCCAATGAATGAGGAAAGGGTGAAAGAAGGACTAACAGAAGAATAGAGTCTAATGGCTGCCTGCAACTACTGAAAAAGGTGAGATCAATGAAAGGGAAGAGGAGAGGCAGAACCTCAGAGAAGGGGAAAGCCAATAAGAAATGAGGATTCCCAGAGAAGGGACAACTAATAAGGAAGATGGGCCAATGAGAGGAAAGAATGATGTAAAGAGGAACCAATCAGGAGTCAGGGCCAGTGGAAATGGGTTTTTATGAAAGACAAATAGGAAGAAGGGAACCAGTGGGAAATAAAGACCATCAGGGGAGAGGTGACTTGTAGGGGTTGGGAGATCGCTGATGAGGATGCGAGGACAGGTTGTGAGGTGAGCCTGGCCCATTTCTCTCTGCAGGTGGTTTCCCTAACACCATCCAGTGTGCATACATCCATCTGGTGTCCCATGAGGAGTGTGAGCGTGCCTACCCCAGCCAGATCACCCAGAACATGGTGTGCGCCGGGGATGAAAAGTACGGGAAGGATTCCTGCCAGGTGAGGCCACCGGGACCTGCTAGTTACCCAGCCAAGAGCAGAGACAGAAGGAAAAAGATACTTTACAGGAAGAAGGAGAACTAGAGTTTTACATGCTGGGAGAGAATCCCAGGGAAAGAGTCTTAATCTGATACTCAGAGACACATCCAGGAACAGGCAGAGATATAAAGACAGCCAGTAGAGACAAGGATGGAAACAGAGAGATCAAGAACCAGAGAGATACAGTAAGGAGGCAGATGGTGTGAGGGGACCGTCCTTCCTCAAACAGAGCCCCTACAAGTCCTGTTCGGACATTGCCGAGCTCGGGAGGTGGGCAGACCACAGCTGCAGAGAGATAGGGCTCACCCCCATTCCCAAATACCTCCTTTACCTTGGGATTTTGTTTTCCCCATCATTCATCAGATTTCTCCTGTTTATGGCAAAATTTACCCAGTGCATTGAGGGACATGAAGAGACCAGTTAAGAAGGAAAAAGAGACAGAGATAGAGAAAGTGATACACGGCTAGTTGGACACAAAGAAAGGGCAATCAGACAGACTCCATTTCCAAAACTGTCTTTTCTCTCCCCAGTTTTGTTGACATGCGTACATATCAGCATGCAAACATCACTGTAGAAGTTTCCAGTGTATAGCATAGTGTTTGACTTCCATATATTGTGGAATGATTATGGCAGTCAGTTAACTTAGCACCCATTATCCCCTGTGGATTCAATAAAAAGAGAAAAGAAGGAGAAGAAGAAGGAGAAGGAGAGAAAGAAGAGAAAGAAGAGAAAGAAGAGAAAGAAAGAAAGAGAGAGAGAGAGAGAGAGAGAGAGAGAGAGAGAGAAAGAAAGAAAGAAAGAAAGAAAGAAAGAAAGAAAGAAAGAAAGAAAGAAAGAAAGAAAGAAAGAAGGAAAGAAGGAAAGAAAGAAAGAAAGGAGGGAGGGAGGGAGGAAGGAAGGAAGGAAGGAAAGAAAGGAAAGGAAAAAAGAAAAGAAAGTGTTTTATTCCTTGTGAGAACTCTTAGGATGTTCTCTCTTGAAAATCTTCCTGGATATCACAAACCAGTGTTGACTATAGTCACCATGCTGTGTATTACTTCCCATTACTTACTTACCTTGTAACTGAAGGTTTGTATGTCTTCTCTTTAGATCTCTCTTTTGCTGTCTCTTTACATGTGTGTTTACATATATAAACATAAATGTTATATGAATAGATTTATAGAAATATGAGTATTTAATAGAATATAAATATAAGTGTAAAATCATGCATGCAATAGGTATATATCGCCACATCACTCTGCACCTCTGCCTCTCTCCATACCCTTCAGTCTCTGTTCCTAACCTTTATTCTTTTTCTTTCTCTTCCCTCAATGCCTTTCTGGATCTTGGGATTATCTCTGTTTATCCACGTTTGAGTCTCCCTCAGTTGCTATTTTCCTGTCTGTGACTTTGTGTGTGTGTATGTCTGTCTGCCTCTCTCTCTGTCCCTAAGTCTATCCATCTCTGAATGTCTCTCCCTCTCCCTCTCTCTCTCTCTCTACGTGTCTCTGTGTGACCTTCTGGTCTCTCTGTCTTTTTTTTTTTTTTTAAGATTTTATTTATTTATTTATTTATTTATTTATTTATGAGAGACAGACAGAAGCGGGGCTCGTGGTTTTTATCCCAATTGAGGCTTGAGCTCACCTCAAGTGGGGCTTGAACTCACCCGATGTGGGACTCGAACTTAACAAGCTGTGATATCATGAACTTGAGCCAAAGTAGATGCTTAATGACTGAGCCACTCAGGCGACCAAGATTTTATTTTATTTTACTTTATTTTATTTTATTTTATTATTTTTTAATGTTTTTTATTTATTTCTGAGAGACAGAGAGAGAGAGAGAGAGAGAGAGAGAGACAGTGTGAGCAGGGGAGGGTCAGAGAGAGAGAGGAAGATACAAAATGTGAAACAGGTCCCAGGCTCCGAACTAGCTGTCAGCACAGAGCCTGACGCAGGGCTCAAACCCACGAACCATGAGATCATGAGTTAAGCCAAAGTCAGACGCTTAACCAACTGAGCCACCCCTCTATCTTACTTTTTAAAAATTTATTTCTTTTTTCTTTTTTTTAAATAATTTGTTGTCAAGTTGGTTTCCATATAACACCCAGTGCTCATCCCCACAAGTGCCCTCCTCCATGTCCATCACCCCCCTTCCTCTCTCCTCCACCTCCATCAGCCCTCAGTTTGTTCTCAGCATTCAAGAGTCTCTCATGGCTTGCCTCCCTCCCTCTTCCCAACTATTTTTCCCATAAAGTTCGTTTATTTTTGAGAGAGAAAGAGACAGAGTGTGAGAGGGTGCAGGGCAGAGAGAGAGGGAGACACAGAATCTGAAACAGGCTCCAGGCTCCGAGCCATCAGCACAGAGCCCGACACGAGGCTCAAACTCACAAACTTCGAGATCATGATCTGAGATGAAGTTGAACACTTAACCGACTGAGCCACTTAGGCGCCCCTGTCCCAAGATTTTATTTTTAAGTAATCTGTATACTCAACATGGGGCTCAAACTCACAACCCTGAGATCAAGAGTTGCATGCTCCACCTACCGAACCAGCCAGGAGTCAGTGTCTCTTTTCTCTGTGTGTGTTTCTGTATCTGACTCTCTCACTCTTTTCTCTAGGGTGATTCTGGGGGCCCGCTGGTATGTGGAGACCGCCTCCGAGGTCTTGTGTCATGGGGAAATGTCCCCTGTGGATCCAAGGAGAAGCCAGGAGTCTACACAGATGTCTGCAGATATGGCCACTGGATCCGAAAAACCATTCAGGCCAACTAACCCTGACATGTCACATCCAACTCTTGACCTGTGATCCCCACCTGCTGGCTCCAGGATATCTCTGACCAAGACTTTACGCTCCCCCCCACCTGCCTAGAGCCAACCCTTAATGCTTAATAAAAGCAGTGACGTGACAGCACAAATTCACCCTGATATTACCCCAGCCCCGTCCTCCCATCACTGGGGGTGAGTGGGGTGTGAGCTAAGGTCTTACCCTCGGCACTAAGAGAATACAGGAAAATTCCTTCCAAGTATTTCTTTCCCTGGTTGTCCCATGGGCTCCACTCCTTCCTACAGAGGAGTGGTCACAAGTCTGGCAAAATTCTGCCCCTTGCTAGTCGCCTGCCCTTGGGAAGTGACTTCCTTCACTGTGTAGATTTTCTCATCTGTAAAATAAGGATAACGACAGGGCATTCCTCATTGGGTGGCTGCTGTTGTTGGGAGGATTCAAGATTTCGAATGCGTGGAACACATACAACAGTGCCTGGCATACCTGCTTGAACAATAAAGAGTGGATTTTATTATTATTATGCTTTTTGGCTTTTATCCCATGTCTGCCTCTCTGAAATCCAGATATTCTTAGTTCCCTTTTGCAGCCCAGTTTGGTTTTTCCTCCCCTCCAGGAAGACATCTGTGAGTATTCCACCTGGTTCTAGCCTTCATGGTGGCTCTCTTCCCTCAATGCCTCTTATAGCAGTGAGAACAGGGAGGGGAGAGGACTGGGAGGTCACTGTGTGTAGACGGGAGAGCAGAGCAGCACCCAGATGCCAAAGGATCTAAGACCCAGATTGACAGGATTGGACTTTTTCCTGAGGGCAGTGGGGAGCCACGGAAGGCTTGTGAGCAGGGACAGCAATGGGGCCTTGTATGGGATGGACCAGAGAGAGGAGACTGGAGGCCAAGGAGGAGGTTGAAGTGATGGTGCAGGGAGAGAGGAGGGCTGAGCAAGGGCTGGGTGGTCTGGGGAAGGAGGCTGAATATGAGGTCATTTTTTTTTTTTTTTTACAAATAGTTTATTGTCAAATTAGTTTCCACATAATACCCGGTGCTCATCCCCACAAGTGTCCTCCTCCATGCCCACCCCTCCTCCCCCCAACATCCACCAGTCCTCAGTTTTTGTCAGCATTCAAGAGTCTCTCATGGTTTGCCTCTCTGCCTTTCCCCCACCATTTCCGCCCTTCTTCTCCCCCTTGGTCCTCCGTCAAGTTCCTCCTAATCCTCCTATACGTGCACACATACGATATTTGTCCTTCTCTGCCTGACTTATTTCGCTCAGCATAACACCCTCAAGGTCCATCCATGTGGCTACACAGGCCAGATTTCATTCTTTCTCATTGCCATGTAGTATTCCATGGTATAGATAAACCACATCTTCTTGATCCATTCATCTGTTGATGGACACTTAGGCTCTTTCCATGTTTTAGCTATTGTGGAGAGTGCTGCTATGAACAATATGAGGTCATTTTATGGAAAGAGTTGAGTGGGTGACGTTCTCATAGAGGAGACAACCTGTAAAGGCCTGGGGGTGTGAGAGCATCAGGTGTGCCCCAGAGATGGCGAATCACCCAGGATGGGGGAGGCGGGGTTTGAGGCAGGAGAAGTGAGTGGTGTGGCTGGAAGTGTGGGTCAGTGGAAGGTAGTGTTGGCCTTGAGTGCCAGGAAGAAGCACTTGGCCTTGATCCTGAGGGCCTTGAGAAAAGGACAGGGTCAGATCTGTGCACTAGAAATATCTTGCTGTGGTTCTTTTGAAGGGACAGCAATGGGCAGAGGGGAGGAGACTGTAGGTCCCCCCAGGAAATGAGAGGAGCAGACACCAGGCTTCTCCATGCTTTCTGGCTTCTCTCACCAACGTGCACCATGCATGATCCCTAATCGCTGTATACACCTCTACCCTCAAGTCCCAGACCTGTCCCTGTCCTCAGAGAAAACTTTTCTTACAACCCTTCTGCATCATCTCTGAGGAAGGCAAATCAGCCTCTAAGCCAGATGTCCTTCCATGAGGTGAGTGGGATAGGTAGGGGCTCCCAGAGAGAGAGGGAAAAGAGAGCTCTACCTGGGGGCTGGACCTACAAGCAGATAGATATTTAGGAACAGAGGGAGAATCAGAGACAGCAATTCATCTGTTTCCATATTTACTGCAACCTTATCTTTGCCCAGCACAGCGTAAAATGAAATTGGAAGTTATTACACAGAGTAATCGCGTCATAGGATATGTTCAAAGTCAATTATATGTTATTCTACAGTGAGAGAGTTATGTGTCCAAAGACAGAGGGAGTCTTTTAAAAGAACAGAAAGCCTCAAGTTGCAACGGTCTTCAGATTTAGAGAAAAAGGACACTTGCATGTCTTTTAAAAAAAAATTTTTTTTAGGGGCGCCTGGGTGGCTTAGTCGGTTAAGCGTCCGACTTTCGCTTAGGTCATGATCTCGCGGTTTGTGGGTTCGAGCCCCGCGTCGGCTCTGTGCTGACTGTTGGCTCAGAGCCTGGAGCTTGTTTCGGAGTCTGTGTCTCCCTCTCTCTGACCCTCCCCTGCTCACGCTGTCTCTCTCTATCTCTCCTAGAAATAAATAAAAAAATATTTAAAAAAAAGAAAGAAGAAATAAAAAACATTAAAAATTTTTTTAAAAAAATAAAAAAGGCAGATCTAGAATTAAAAGGGTTGTAAGACAGCCTTGAAATATTAAAGAAATTCAATATTAAAATATTGAAATATTAAGAAAGAAGCAGTTTGCTGGATTTGTCACTCTAATACATGCAATATAAATTGCAATAATCAAAATAAACCTCAGAATAGTTTCTTTCCCCCTATAGACTGAAAGCAACCTCAAGGTCTCTGAAGCCTCTGGCTCACAGGGGCAGACTCACAGACGTGAGCCGTACAGTTTAGTTTTACCCTCAAGGAATGCGAGTTCCAAAAGGGACCATCTCCAGAGCTCCTTGTTTACTTAGCTCACCCCAGTCTGGCACACAGTGGGTGCCCAGGAAGGAGCTGTTGAGTGAGTGCTTGGCTCTCACATCCCAGTGGGTCAGAGACTTGGAGACGACGTTAGAGGCAGATGCAGAGAGTTGGGGCCAGGCAGAAAGAAGAGACCAAATGGAGAAAAGATCAGGAAAGACAAGCCCAGATGACCCAGGACTGGTAATAGAGAAGCCACTTCTTGGGCTCCCCACCCAGTGCCCCATTTCCTACAGGGCCAGGAGCCACCCACCCCTTCTCCTGGCCTCTTTTCCCATCAACAAGTGGCCCTGCCCAACCCTCTCACCCACGCCTGGCTGTGCCAGCCCAGCCTAGGCCTCTGCAGGCCCCCCCCACCACCACCGCCGACTGGATCCCTGCCCTTTCCTGCCCTGTGGCCCCCACCCCAGGGTGAGGGGCAGGAGGAGGGGTGAGGGATCTCTTACAAAGTGGCTTCCAAAATGCAAGGTGAGGGAGGCAGAGGGACAGAAAGACACAGAGATACAGATACTTAGAGCCATTGACAGAGAGACAGACAGAGACGCAGAGACGGAGGGACAGACTGATGTAGGCACAAGAGAGAAACAGGGAGATCAAGAAGGATAGAATCACAGAGCAAAGAGAGATATCCAAGAAGGAAGGATACATAGAGAGACCCTGAGGTGTAGAGGGACAGAGACGGAGAATCACAGGCACATAAAGGGATAGGAGGAAACTAAGGGGGTGATGGACTTGCTCACTGTCTGCGGTGACGGTTGGGTGTATATGTGTCAAAACTCATCAAATTGTATACATTAAATATACACAGTTTATTGTACTCAGATTATACCTCAAAGCTGTAAAAAAAAAAAAAAAAAGCAAAACAGAAGTAAAGGAAACAGATGAGAATTCTGGGGGCACCTGGTGGCTCAGTCGATTGAGCAACAGACTCCCGATTTCATCGCAGGGCATGATCTCACAATCCTGAGATTGAGCCCCAAGTCTGGCTCCTAGCTGAGTATGTTTGGGGTTCTCTCTCTCTCTGTCTCTCTCTGTCTCTCTCTCTCTCTCTTTGCCCCTTCCCTGCTCTCTCTCTCTCTCAAAGTAAATAAACTTAAAAAATATATAAGATAAGAAGTTAAAAAATTTTTTAAATGTTTTATTTCTTTCTGAGAGAGAGAGACAGCGTGAGCAGGGGAGGGTCAGAGAGAGAGGGAGACACAGAATCTGAAACAGGCTCCAGGCTCTGAGCTGTCAGCACAGAGCCCATCGCGGGGCTCGAACCCAGGAACCGTGAGATCATGACCTGAGCCGAAGTCGGACGCTTAACCGACTGAGCCACCCAGGCGCCCCTATAAGATAAGAATTTTAAGGAATGTTCAAGATACGCACCACTCAGAATCATTACAAAGAGAGAAACTCACAGAGGCAGATAAAGAGCAAGGGTTAGAGACACAGAAAGAGAGGGAGGGACAGAGACACACGTGGAGACACAGAGAGACGGGATGCTAAGGTGGGGGCGATGTGAGCTGGGGGGAGAGACCCCAAACCAGATACTTGGTGGGTGCTTTACATTGAGAGAGACTCAGAAAGATTTAGAGGGACACAAAAACGGATGGAAAAGGCTGTAAGGGTTTGAAAAAAAACAGAGACACAGGTGGGAAAAGATAAGGCGGGGACAGAGAGAAGCGGAAGGAGTAAAAGTCATGGAAAAGAAAGAAAACTCCTGGCCCCAAGAAGAGCACCCAGAGCAGGTCAGAGGCAGGAACGTGAGGCTGGGGGACAGGGGTTGCAGGCCAAGGCGGGTCAGCCCTGGAGAGACCCCTCCCCATCCCCCAGGCCAGGGAATTAGGGAGTGGCCTTTGGGACTGGGTGGGGGGGTGCTCTGGGGGCGGAGGTGGGGGACAGGCAGGAGGAGTGATTGCCGAGGCCTGGCGGGGCGCCTCACTACCTGGGAATGTGCCCCGGGGATCAGTGGGTGGTTATAACCCAGGCCGGGCGCCGGGCGCCCAGGAGGAGGAGCGGCAGGAGGGTGCAGGCCTGAGAAGTCTGCGGCTGAGCTGGGAGCGGGTTCCCCACCCCCTACCTGGGGGGACACACAGGTGAGGCGTGAGGAAGACCACAGGGAGGGAGAGGCGTCTGTGTCCGGTTCCCCACTCTCTCTATATGCTCCCTCCTTGCCCAACAGGGGAGGGCTGGATGTCTGCTCCTCTGAAGTCGGCAGCTCCTGGGGGATTGGAGGGCAATGTCATTGTGGTCCCTCTCAGCCCTGGGAAATGGGACAGGGAAGGAGGGGAGGGGGGGTAAGGGCTCCCAGAATCACCTGGTCCACCCTGTTCTCTGTCTCCCCAGCAGGTGCAAGTGGCCATGGCTGCAGCAGGAGCCCCCTGGGCGTGGATGGTCGGTGCCCTGATCACAGCTCTGATCCTGGGGGTGACAGGTAACCAGAACCCCTGTGTGTGGGTGGGGCTGTGGCTGACTCTCTGAGTGACACTGGAGCGTTTGTCTCAGGGAGATTCTGTGACTTGGGTATGGCTCCAGGACTGGGTGACTGTGAGTCGGTGTCCGTATTTGTGATCCATGGATTGTGTGTGGCTTGTGCCTGCCATGGTGTGTGTGTGTATGTGTGTGTGGGGGGGTACTTTTCCCATATCAAGTGACGAGCTGTGACAGGTGTGACACACACCCAGTCACACAATCACTTCACACCGTGGAGGCTGTGTGTGTGACTGTGTGACTGGGTGTGTGTGCAGATAGGATTGTGAGTGGCTCAGTGTCTGTGCGGGTGACGGTATGCACGTTACGTGTGTGACTGTATGACTGCAGGCGTCTGGGGCTCTGGTCCCTGTGTCACTGGATTGCATGTAACAAAAGTGCTCGTTACCATGGAAATGTGTGGCTAGGTACTTGCGGGTAGCCGTTTGCGATTATGTGACTGCAGCTGAGAGGAAAACTGGGTGGCTGTACTTAGGTTGTGTGACTGCTTGAGGTTCTATGTATGTGTGTTTGTGACTGTGTTTATAAGGGGCTGCCTGTGTGACGCACAGCTGCGTGGGCGGAGTTTCCATCCCTGCCTTAATGGACGGCGTGGGCCGAAGTGGCTGTCACTAGGAGGCAGTGGCTGTGTGCAGGTGGATGATGCCTGGTCACCTGCGCTGTCCCATGCGGGGTTTCCTGAGTGTGATATTGTCACCATGCCAACGTGCCATGTGCAGAAGTGCACGTGGTGGTCTCTACATAGATGTATGCATGCAGACATGTCACTGGGACACTGGGAGGGTGGCTGCATGAGATCTTGTGAGACGGCCACTGGGTGCGTGTGCCTGGGAAGTGTGTGTACCAGGAGATGGAGCTGTGCCTGTGACCATCCTGGTGGAGACGTGTGTGTGTGTGTGTGTGTGTGTGTGTGTGTGTGCATGCGCGCGCGCCTATTTGTGACAGCCATTGTACATGTGTTTCTTGGAGTGTGTGCGTAAATGAAGGCGGCACCCGTGCCTGGCACCTCTGGGTCGTCAGCAAGAATATGAACAACTAAACAGACTATGGAGGACTGGAGACGCAGTGAGGCATCCGTGTCTGTCTGTAGGGGGGATGGTATTGGCCGGATTCAGGAGGTACATTCGTGTTTGAGAAGTCACAAAATAAATCAGCGGGGCACCTGGATGGCTCAGCTGGTGGAGTGTCCGACTTCCGGTCAGGTTGTGATCTCGCAGTCTGTGGGCTCGAGCCCTGTGTCCGGCTCTGTGCTGACAGCTCAGAGCCCGGAGCCCGCGTCAGATTCTGTGTCTCCCTATCGCTCTGCCCTTCCCACGTTTACGCTCTGTGTCTCTGTCTCAAAAATAAATAAACATTAAAAAAAATATTTTTTAAAGGAAGTAAAAATATTAGGCCTGCTCTCTGCCACCACCTGGGCCCACCTGGGGCCCCTAGCTGAGCACTTCGCTGGTTCTGTTCCCCCAACTCTTGACTCTGCCCCCTTTTCTCGGCCGCACTGCTAGTCCGGACTCGACCCGCAGTCAGGGTCCCCTTGGGCTGCACACCTGCCGCAAGCCAAGCCTCACCTGGATGGCTCTCTCTCCTGTTGGCCAAACTCCACTTCTGGTCCTGTCTGCGGCTCCTAGGGCCCAGCCCCTACTGGGCTCTTCAGAGACCCTGGCCTCTCCAACTGTCCCCCTCACCCCGCCCCCCAAGCCGTGACCCCACTTCCGGAGCTGAGACCTTACCCTTAAACCCTGGTCACCGGTGTGTTCCCCAGGCTCCACCCCCTGAGCCCTGGCTCCGCCCCTGGGGTCGTCCCACTTGGCCCTCCCCGGCCCCGCCCACTACGTTCTAGCCACTACCCGGAATCTTGATGTGCAGTCAGAGCCCAGTAAACCGCCTGATCCTGGACTCTGTCCTTGAGGTCCAAGCCTTGCCCTTCATCAGAGGTTTCATCCTTAGACTCCAGACTTCGCCTCTAAAGCCCTGGGCCCCCTCGACGTAAGCGCCCTTCGGAAGTCAGACGACCTCTGGCTGGCCCCGCCTCTTGGATCTAAGACCCACCCCCTGTCCTCAAGCTCCGCCCCGACTTCAAGCCCCGCCCATTTTCTGCCCTTAGAGCCTGTTCTTGCAAACGATGTGACCTCGTGTGACAACCCCACTGACGCTGGCTCCCGGCCCTCTGGGAGCACCCGGGACCTTGGAGCTGGGGCCCAGGAGGACACCAGGGCAGACGAAGGCAGCAGCAGCCGCATCGTGAACGGAACCGACTGCGGGAAGCTCGGCCAGCCTTGGCAGGGTGCTCTGCTGATGCGTCCCAACCAGCTCTACTGTGGGGCCGTGCTGGTGCATCCGCAGTGGCTGCTCACAGCCGCCCACTGCCGGAAGCAGTGAGTGGGGCTCCTGGAGCAAGGCTGGGCAGGGCAGGGGCGGGGGCGGGGGCATGGAAACGAGGGTCCGGCGGGGATGACGAAGGCGTACAGTTGGGATGGATTAAGGATGGAGATGGATGGAGAGGATTTAGGCTGGAGAGAGGATAGTAGTCGGGGGGTAGGGGGTGCGTTGGGTTTGGGTGAGTGTATATGCTGAGTGGTTTGGAACGGAGATGTGATTCAGGGTAGCTTCAGAGTTTGGGAAGGAATGGAGTGAAGATGAAGACGGTGTTGGAATTGGAAATAGCTGTGGGGTTGAAGATGGGGTTGGAGTTACCCTCATGAATGAGACTTGGAGTTGGGAATGTATGTGTTGATGGGTTGGGGTGCGTGAAGAATTAGGGCTAGGGTCCGGGATGGGACTGGGTTGGATTTGGGGCTGGGCGTGCACCTGCTGCTGGTCTGGAAGGGAGAGATTGGGATGGCGCAGAGCATGGGGAAGGCTGTAGGACTGAGGATACGGTTGGGATTAGAGTTATGTTGGAGGTGGCTGGATTTGAGGTTGGGGTGGTTGGATCATTTTGGGAATGCACGTGAGGTGGTTTCCGTGTGTGGAAAGGATTCAGTCTGGGGATGGGATGGGGTGGAGTCAGGGATGGGACTGGACTTGGGGTGTGCTTGAAACTGGTTATGGACATAGGGATCTGGGTTGCTGGTAATCTGCACCACCTTCTTTAGATTTTTCAGAATCCGTCTTGGCCACCATTCCCTGTCGCCCGTTTATGAGTCTGGGCAGCAGCTGTTCCAGGGGATCAAATCCATCCCGCATCCTGGCTACTCCCATCCCAGCCACTCCAATGACCTCATGCTCATCAAACTGAACAGAAAGATCCGTGAGACTCAGTATGTTAAGCCCATCAACATCTCCTCCCGGTGTCCATCTGCTGGAACCAGATGCATGGTGTCTGGCTGGGGAACAACCAGCAGCCCCAACAGTGAGTATCCACATCTCTCTTGATGCCCACCCATGCCTGCCCCTGAGCAGTCCCTCCCCGTCTTGTTCATTGCTCACTGTGACCCTACTCTGCGTCTCTCTGACAGTTAAATTTCCCAAGGTCCTCCAGTGCTTGAACATCACCGTGCTAAGTGCCAACAGGTGCAGGGATGCCTATTCAGGACAGATAGATTCCACCATGTTCTGTGCTGGTGACCAGGCTGGCAGAGACTCCTGCCAGGTAAGGCTCGAGACTTCTGCATTCGCTCAGCAGATACACACCAAGCGCCAACTTTGTAACCTGAAACCTTGCTAAGTACCGGGAACCCAGCCCTGTCCAGTAGAAATATGTGAGTCATACACAGGAAACTATGAAAGTTTCCTGACAAAGGCTAGTAAACTGTCTTGAGGAAGGAAAACAAAAACCTCTGCTGAATATCTAAAAAGAGTATATTTAATACGGAGGCTTGATTGCAAACTTGTTGGAAGTTTGTTGGAGGGCAAAAGAGTTTTTAAAAACCCTCCAATGGTTGAGCACCTGGCTGACTCAGTTGGTACAGCATGTGACTCTTGATCTCAGGGTCATGAGTTCAAGCCCCACAGTGGGCATAGAAATTACTTAAAATAAAATAAAAAACAAAATTATTTTTTAAGCCCCAATAGTCAAGAAACTGCATAACTAGGGTAATTTCAGAGAATGATAAGAGCTGTGTAGAAAATAAGACATGGTTTTATGATAGAAAGTGATGAGGGGCAATATATAAAAGGGTGTTTGGGGGACATCTGGTGGGCTTAATCAGAAGAGCATGCGACCTTAGATCTGGGAGTTGTGAGTTCAAGCCCCACATTGGGTGTAGAGATTACTTAAATATTTTTAATGTTTATTTATTATTTATTTATTTTGAGAAAGAGAGAGAGAGAGAGAGAGAGAGGCAAAGAGAATCCAAGCAGGCTCTGCACTGTCAGCACAGAGCCCAGCGCGAGGGCCCGATCTCACAAACCACTGTGAGATGGTGATCTGAACAGAAATCAAGAGTCAGACACTTAGCCGACTGAGACACCCAGGCATCCCAATAATTTTTTTCTATATAAAAGAGTGGTTGAGAGGGCTTCCCCGAAGAGTTGGGTAGAGGCTGAATGACACAAAGGAGCCAGACTTGCGAAGGCTAAGGGTAAGAAAAGCATGTGCAAGGGTCCTGCAGCAGGGAAGAGTCTGACTGATTCAAAGGCCAGAAAAAGCCAGAACATTTGGGGGACTGAGGGAGGGTGAAGTAGGAGTTGAGCCTGGAGAGATGGGTGGGGCCAATGTTCAACAAATACTCCTTGATCCCCAGTACAGAATTTCTTTATGTCCTCATGGATGCTCTATCCTTTGAGGATGACAGAAATTAAAATTATACTGTTGCAAGGATCAGGACCTTTCCCCATATTCATGGCCTCAACAGTTCTAGAGGGATATAAATCAAGGTGTTCTCTACTGGCAGGATGTAAACTTCAGTAATATTGGCAATTTGCAAGTAAGCTGTGGCCTCAGACAGCACTCTCATCCCATTCTGATAGCTGGGCAAGCCCCTCAACCCCCTGCCCCCCACCCCCGCCGAAAAAGAATTTTACAAACCTGACAACCGCAGTAACTTCCCAACGTCATCTCTGTCCCCACGTAACATGGAGAGGGAAGGTATGCAGAGGGATTTCTATCGGAAGAAGGCACATCTA
Source organism: Proteles cristata cristata (assembly GCA_017311185.1). NCBI lineage: Eukaryota > Metazoa > Chordata > Mammalia > Carnivora > Hyaenidae > Proteles > Proteles cristata. The sequence goes on from JAESUZ010004881.1 coordinate 121,527, forward strand.
ATCCACATGTCAGCGCTTAGAACCACTGTAGCTCTTCTGGAGCCGAGCTTAGCACTTTGTTTTTCATTATGCAGACCTCAAGTAGCTTTTCATACCAACCTGTGGTCAGGGTGTGGCCCCTCAGAGCAAAAAGTAACAACACTAACACTATAATAATAATAGCAGCTCATCTCAGGGCCCCACTTTATGTCGGGTTCATGTACATCAGCTCATTAACTAATTCACTTAGCCATTATTAGTAGCTCTGTTTTACACACAAGGAACCAAGCTCAGAGCAGTGAACTAACTGCCTCTCAAAGGAAACTGCAGGGATAGTAAGCAAAATACAATAAGAAAAATTAATCTGCCAGAAAGTTGACATTTAGAGGCTCACAGGCAACCAGGCTCTTTTGCCTTGAAACAGTGTCTGTTAACAAAGAAAGAAGCCAGGCTCTGGATTTCTTTATACCGGATACCAATATCTTGTGTAAACACACATAAGAAATGACAGTGATATTATTATTATAGGAGAGCAATTCCTGGAGCTGTGGGGAGTTAAACACAGGCAACCCACGGAAGTGGTTCTCAACCTACCCCTGGCTCTGTCCCAGGGGACACATGTCAATGCCTATCCATATTTTTGGTTGTCACAGCTGTCCCCTGGGGAGGGAAGGGGTTACTGGCATCTAATGCATAGAGGTCAGGGATGCTGCTGAACACCTTACATAAACAGATGGCCACCACAGCAAGGAATGATCTGGCCCCAGTGTCGGTGGTGCCCAGGATGAGAAAGCCTCGTCCAGGGGCCGAGAACTGCCTCTCTGCAAAGGTGAGGTGTGCAAGTCCTAGGTGGATTGGTGTCAGGGGGCAGGCGAAGAGTGAGGAAGGGAAAGGAAGGCATGCCCAGTAGGAGAAATACAGTGATCAAAGGCTGGAAGAGAGAAAGAGAAATAAGGACAGAGAGACCCAGTGAGGGAGACATAGGTAGGGGTTGGGTAGAGAGGGGCGAACAGAACTTCTAAAGTTTGGATTTACAGTGATATGCTAATATTCTCTCTCTCTCTCACCTACATCTCCCTCTCTTTGTGTCTCTTCACCTCTCTACTTTTTCCACCTCTGTGCCTCGGTCTCTTGACACCCTGGCCTTTCTTCACCTATGCCTCCTTCCCTCCACCTCCCCACATCTCCACCTCTCTGTGAGCACCTTTCTCCTCCACAGGGTGATTCAGGGGGGCCTGTGGTTTGCAATGGTTCCCTACAGGGCCTCGTGTCCTGGGGAGACTTTCCCTGTGCCCAGCCCAACAGACCCGGCGTCTACACCAACCTCTGCCAATTCACCAAGTGGATCCAGGACACCATCCAGTCCAACTCATGAGGCATTCCAGGACCGGGCGTTCAGGTGTGCCCCCCTCCCTGTGGTCCTCACTCCTGCAGGGACCATGACACTCCCTCCAGACCCCTGTTCCCTAACAGGGATTAACAGCCTCAATCTCTCCAGCCCCTCTAAGTCTCCTGGAATAAGGGTCCCCCTTCCCCAGCAGTGGGCTGACCCTGTCTCTCCATTGAGGTCCTAGACACAGGTCCCAGAATGACCAATGTGAGGGCTGCACCTCAGTCTCCCCGGTGCTTTCTTCCTCAGACACAGAAGCTGTCCCTGCTCTGCAGCTGTGACCCACATTTGGTCCCAGAAATAAAGTGTCTGAGGAGAAGTGGACTCTGTGTGGTGTCCTGCACTCACTGAATGACTGGGCAGCCAGGAACAAGTCACTTCTCCCGTCCACACCACTATGAGTTGCAAGAAGCAGAGATCCACTCATGCTGATTGAGTGGGTATTTTGTGCCAGAAAGCTTCCAGATGTTGAGATTCCACAACAGGCAAGACAGAAAACAAATTCCTGCCTCACGGAGCTCCCGTTTTTATAGGGGAAGACAGATAGTAAAGAGATAGACAAATAAATTATGTACTATGAGAAGCACGTAAGTAATATGAATAGAATGATCACAGACCACAGCAAAAGAGGAGTGTTGAGAGGGTCCTTATAGGAAGGAGTTGGGGGGAGGCAGTCAGAATGAGAGAGAGGTGAGAAGATGCTACAAGCTGGTTCTGAAGACGAGGGAAGGGGAGATGAGCCTAGGAATGTAGCTGGCAGCCCCAAACGCTCTTGTAAGCAAGCCCAAGATGTGTGCCTTGGTGCACAATAGGAGCAAATAATACTGACATAATTGCAGGTGACAGAGATAGTTCAAATTTGGAATATTAGGGGAGGGAATGTAGAACAGAGCAGAATGCTAGCCTAGGGGCAATCTTGAGTGTATTTTCCAAAATGATGCTGTTGGTCAATCTGCTCTTGGCAATGGGAAAAAAATCATACGGCCTTAAATAGTTAGGTTTTAACCTTGCGAACCAAGAAATCCAGGTAAGGGATGTCAAGGCTCCAGGTCCACTTCTCCCTCCCTGCTTCTCTTGGTTCTCCTTCATGTGGTTCCTCAACATCAATGACTGCAGTGAGTATCTTTTATGTATTTTTAAATGTTTATTTATTTTTGAGAGAGAGAGAGAGAGAGAGACAGAGTGTGAGCAGGGGAGGGGCAGAGAGAGAGAGGGAGACACAGAATCCGAAGCAGGCTCCAAGCTCTGAGCTGTCAGCACAGACCCCCAACTGGGGCTTGAACCCACAAACTGCAAGATCATGACCTAAGCTGAAGTCAGACACCTAACCGACTGAGCCACCACGCACCTCCGCAGCAAGTATCTTTTAGAGGAGGGTGATATCTTTCCAGAAACCACCCCAGCAGAATTCCCTTCGTTCTTATTGGCCAAAATTGGGTCACATGCCTTTTCCTAAACCAACGCAGACTAGAGAAAATGGATTAGCATGGTTGATTCGCACCAAACAGGATTCATTGTCCCAGACTGAACCCAGAATGTCCCCTGAGTAGTGTAGGCTTGGGGAAAGGGACTGCTCCCTGAATAAAATGAAGATCCTCCTATCAAAGAAGAGAAAAATGAATGGTGGTAAACAGCCACGCGTGTCTGTAATAGGCGTCCTTTTAACAATATTTTATTTTATTATTTTGTTTTGTTTTGACAATATTTTAAAATTAACTTTTCATTGAAGAATAACATACAAGCAGAAATGTGCCCTTATCGTGAGTATTATAAACTTGGTGAATTTTCACAAAACAGAAGATATCCTTGTCACCGGCACCAAGATAGAGCAGCAAGATATGACCAGGACCCCAGAAGATCTAGGGGCCCCCTTGCAGTCACTACCCTCTGCCAAGTGCAGTGACCTCCTGACTTTTATCACCATCCATTGGTTTTGCCCACTTATAGACTTTGTATGAATAAATATAAATTTATTTATATAGATTTATAAAAATATAATAAATGTATATAAATAAAATCACACAGTGCATTATCTTGTGCTTGGCCTGTTTTGCTCAGTCTTATGTGTGTGTGGTTCATCCCAGATTTTTGTCTATAGTCACGGACATCTCCTCATTATGGCACTATACTTAAATGTACACTGTAAATGTACTCCAATTGATTTACTCATGTTTACTATAAATGGACAATGGGTAGTTTCTAGTTTCTTCAACAGTTTAAAACTTTTTTAATGATTATTTACTTTTTAAGAGAAAAACAGAGTGCAAGCGGAGGAGGGGCAGAGAGAGAGAGGGAGGAAGACACAGAATTTGAAGCAGGCTGCAGGCTCTGAGCTTTCAGCACAGAGCCCACCACGGAGCTTGAATTTATGAGCCACGAGATCATGACCTGAACTGAAGTCGGACGCTCAACTGACTGAGCCACCCAGGCACCTGTCTTCAACAGTTTTACAGATAGTAAGCTGATCTAACATCTGCCAAAGCTATGATGAAAAGTTTAGGAGAAGCAGTGTGCTTGACTCCCCCAAACCCTCCCCTGTTCCCATGCGTCTTCCTCCTGATGGCCAAGCCTGGAAACATTCTGGGTCAGGTTTAGGCTCAAGCGTGAGCGGGAGATCAGAAGGGAGGTGTGTGGGCCAGGAGGCAGCGATTGATGTGTTGTGATCTTGAGTCAGCATAAGGCAGCCTGGGCAAAATTGAGATGTAGTTGTTGGATTACCACACAAACCCAACTATTACTCAGGGTGGCATGTGATCTGGATAAAGATGTTCTCTCTGCATGTGGGTGGCCATGTGATCCAGTTCTAAGCATAAGATGTAAGCTGAAACCTAGTGGGTGGGTTTCCCTGGGAAGTTTTTGTTTTGCTGATAAAAGGGTGGCTGTTATGTTTGGAACTTATCCCCTTCCTGCCTGGAATGGGGATGCCTGGAGGTGAATCAGCCACTTAGCACCACAAGGATAAAAGCCACAGGATAAAGACGACTGCAAGAAGCAAAAGGAAGCCCGCACACTTAGTGACTTGGGTAAGCCCCTGCTCCAGGCACACACTCCCAACATCCAAACTTGAAACAAGAGAGAACAAAACTTCCAGCAGCTGCACTACTCTGGTTGGTGTTAGGTATGCTGACACCGAGGACTTAATGGGAGAAATGAAGGTTCTAGGAATAAAAGCTAAGCTAAGACATTGTGCAGATTTTGCTGGGCAGGCTTGACTCCCTCTTCCTGGATGAGGATGTGCCTTTGTCAGTGTGAAGCCTGGCTTTGGAACCAGGAGGGGACAGATGTCTGCAAATGGTTCCTCTCAAGGGTGGAGAGGACCGGTGTATTTCCTGCATGGTGATGTAAGTGCTAAGGAGAACAGGGCTGTGGTGGTGCAAGAAATAAGCTTCTTGTCCTGCCAGATTTTAAGATAGGCTGCAAAATAAAATAATGTATTTTTTTAGGTGTAGTGTTTAAAAAAATTAAATTTAAATTTAAAAAAGTGTAGTGTTAGTGCAGGAGTAGACAAATGGCTCAGTGAGACAGAAGAGAGAGTTCAGAACTCAATATAATATTATATACTATATGGGGAGTTATAAACTATGATAAAATAGCAATCCAAGTTAATGGGGGGTGGAGATGGTAAGCTTAGTAAATGGTCTCAGGACAACTGGCTCAATGTGTGGAGAAAAAGATAACTAGATATCTATCTAACACCACACACAAAGGTGGACTCCAGATGTACGAAAGGCCAATATGTGAAAGATATAAAGTAACAAGAAGAAAATCAAGGAAATTATCTTCAAATCTTTGTGATAGACAACAACTTCTTAAGACTTGGAAAGTACAGGGGCGCCTGGGTGGCTTAGTCGGTTAAGCGTCCGACTTTCGCTTAGGTCATGATCTCGCGGTTCGTGGGTTCGAGCCCCGCGTCGGGCTCTGTGCTGACTGCCAGCCCAGAGCCTGGAGCCTGTTTCAGAGTCTGTGACTCCCTCTCCCTCTGACCCTCCTCTGCTCACGCTGTCTCTCTCTCTCTCCTAGAAATAAATAAAAAACATTTAAAAAATAAAAAAAAAAGACTTGGAAAGTACAGTTCATAGAACAGAATATCGATTAGTTTCATTATGTCAAAATTAAAAGGAGACTAAAATGGACCATTAAGACATTTATCAGAATAGAAGAGGTTGGGGTGCCTGGGTGGCTCAGTTAGTTAAGCATCCGACTTCAGCTCAGGTCATGATCTCATGGTTTGTGAGTTCGGTCCCATGTCGGGCTCTGTGCTGATGGCTCAGAGCCTGAAGACTGCTTCAGATTCTAAGTCTCCCTCTCTCTCTCTGCCCCTTCCCTGTTCACACTCTGTCTCTCTCTGGCTCTCAAAAATAAATAAACGTTGAAAAAGAAAAAAAACTTAAAGAATTTAAAGGTCATTTGCAATATTCATAGTGTACGAGGGACTAATATCTATAATATGCAAGAAGCACCTGTGAATTAATAAGAAAAAAGATGGGTATCTTTATGGGAAAATGGGTACAAGTTATAAACAGGAAATTTGCAAAAGTAGAATCTAAAAGCTGACGTGCATAAGAGATGTTCAAACTCATTCATTATCAGAGAAATGTAAATTTCAACAGCAATGAGATACCATTTTATACCAATTAGGCTGGAGAAAATTAGAAGGGTGGGCAGTGTTCAGTGTTGTCTGGGATCTACAGGCATCCTGGAATGTTCAAGTGCTACCATGGTAAGCATGGGACCTTCAGTTCTGAGGAAGGATCTGGCACTATTTCATTAAATATAGTATATACATACCCTATGACTCAGCAATTTCTCTCCTGGCTATACATCCCAAAGAAATTCTTCCACACCCACAAGGAGACACGTACAAGGATGTGCCTTGCAGTGTTCTTTGTGGTGGCTGGGAGTTGGCAGCCACTGTGTGTCCATCCCTAGGGGGATTGTTGAGTAAATGTGTGGACGCCCATCATGGAGTTCGAAGCAATGGGGCAGATGTGTGAACACAGCAACATGGTTGGGTCTTTAAAACAAAGTGCTATTTGAAAAGTGAATTAGAATAGAATGAGATATATAATCCAATGGCAATTACATAAATGAAAATTACAGGCCTGTAAGAACCACACTACACATTTTGTAAGACCAAGGGAGGGTGGGAAGAGAGAAGAGATGGACGAAAGGAAAAAATGGAGGGCTAGAAGGAGAGAGAGAGGAAGGGAAGGGGGAGAGCGAGAGGGGGCAAGAGAAGGATTCTGTACAAACCAGTGATGATAATGATGCATTTGACATTGAACCTCTGCCCCTAAGGTCTAAAGGGAGTAAAAAAATAAGCTTGTTGAATTGTCAAGCCACACCTTGCATAAACAGTGTCCTGAGGCTGAGCCCCTCAGTGGGGCTGGGAAAGCTGTGCCCGTTTTGTGTGTCTCCATTCACTGTGGCCACCTTTTGATACTATTCGCTGTCACTAAATAGTTAAATCAGAGACTTCTTCTAACCCAACTGTGGCTGATTCTTGCTTGATTGTGCACTCCCCTGAAACGCACAGACTTGGCTCAGGACCTCCTCGGAGAGGCTGTGACTGAGGCCCAAAACTGTCATCGGGTGTGGTTTGGAAAGTTGGTGCGTCCTCCACCCGGTGCCCTTACTCTTGGGGTGGTTGATTCTGGCTAGAAACTGAGGTCAGGGAGTGGCCCCAGTTTTGTCGGTGGGAGGATCTTCCCCATGCATTCCACACACCAGATAGGCATCTAATTGTTGGCTACAGAGAGGCTGGCTGTGGGTTACTTTTTATTAGTAATCGTAATGATGATGATGATGACAACAGTAACCATTTATTGAGTGCCTGACACCTCGGTGCATCCACTGCATGCCTCATCTCTCAGTTATGACAGCAACCTCAGTAGGGAGGCCCTCAACGAGTCAGTGAGGGGCAGCCAGGTTGGGTGAATTTGGCTCAATTTCTGCAGCTGGTACATGGCGGAGCCAGGATATGAATCAAGGGAGTAGGAGGCCTGGGCCTTTGCCCGAAACCACACAGCGCTCCAGCCAACAGAAGCAAACACAGAGGCACCCGCCAAAGCTGAAGCTGGGGAGCCTCGACTAAGGCAGTGGGGAGAGAAGGGGAGGGTGAGGAGAGGGAAGAAAAGAGGGGGTGAGAAAGTGGAGAGACTGAATGAGCTATACAGAAAAAGAGCAAAAAAGATTTAAAGACAAGCTCAGATGTAAAGGGATTCAAAAAGAGAGGGAGCTGGAACCCATGGTTCCATGGGTTCGAGCCCCGCGTCGGACTCTGTGCTGACAGCCAGTTCAGAGCCTGGAGCCTGCTTCAGATTCTGTGTCTCACTCTCTCTGACCCTCCCCTGCTCACGCTGTCTCTCTCTCTCTCTCATAGATAAACATTTAAAAAAAGAGAGAGGGAGGGAGGTTTGGGGAGCTTTAGAAAGAAGGAAAGTGAAAGAGAACCATAGAGAAAGGTTTCTGAAGAAGGACCTAGGGAGATAGAGACAGACTCAGTAACATAGATAGGAAGACAGAGACAGACAGAGAGAAAAGAAAAAAGGATCCCTGCCCTAGGAGTTTTACAGAGGCAGTTGGGGATCCTGGGTTCCCTTTGCTGACCTTTAATCTCATTCTCCTTCAAATTCCAGATGTCTTAAGTGCTCCACCCCACCCCGTGGCCTGGCAGCTAGACCCCAGCACCCAGGGCTCTCTTCCCTCCGGTCATGGCCTGGGTCCTCCATGGAAAAATCCCTCCTATACTAACGAACGGGCAGGGTGGGGTCGCCTCAGTGTCTCAGTCTGTTAAGCATCTGGCTCTTGATTTCGGTGGTCATGATACCTTGGTTCATGGGATCCAGCCCTACATCATCAGGCTCTGCGCTTACAACGTGGAACCTGCTTGGGATTCTCTCTCTCCTTCTCTCTCTGCCTCTCTCCTGCTCATGTTCTGTCTCTCAAAATAAATTTAAAAACATGAAAATAATGTTTAAAAACTAAAGAACAGACAGCCTGGATTCAAACCTGTGTGTATTCTTTTTTTTTTTTTTTTAATATTTTTATTTATTTCTAGGAGAGAGAGACAGCATGAGCAGGGAAGGGTCAGAGAGAGAGAGGGGGAGACACAGACTCTGAAGTAGGCTCCAGGCTCTGTGCTGGCAGTCAGCACAGAGCCCGACGCGGGGCTCGAACCCACGAACCGCGAGATCATGACCTAAGCGAAAGTCGGACGCTTAACCGACTAAACCATCCAGGGGCCCCAAACCTGTGTCTATTCTGAGCATTAAGAATTCCTATCCTGAGCATTAAGGGAGAGAATGCGCATAAAGGCAAAGGTACAGAGCCTAGCGCAGAATAGGTATGTAAAAACAGTTGCTTCTATGATTATTATGACCATTATTAATTAGTCTTCTCCTGGAGTTCCTTCAACAGCCAGCATAGGTGCCAAGAGAACCATTGTGCATCAGCATCTCCAGGGAGCTTGTTAGAAAGTGTAAGTTCTCGGCCCTTCCTCAGACCAGCTGAATCAGGAATTACATCTTAACAAGATCCGCTGGTGCTTCGTGTGCACTTTCGGGTTTGAGTTGCGCTCCTAAGCATCTGGGAGGAAGGAATTTTAAACACGAGGTGCGAGAATCCACTACTTGCTCCCGGGCGCCACCTTGAGGCCTGTGGAAAGCCTGACCCCGGAAAGCCGTGGGCGTGGAGTCCCACAACCCTGGGTCTCGCTTCCGAGGTTCCCAGGGGTTCTTAACTTTGGGCAAGTTAGTTGATCTCTCTGAGCCATGGATAGGTCACATTTCTTACCTGTGACACCAAGATCACAACTGCATCTCCTGCACAGTTCCTGCTGCAGAGCTGGTGCTGAAAAAAATAATTCTCCGGTTTTCAGAATGCACCACTGTTCGGGAGATGGAACCCAGACGTAACTTAGAGGGCAGACTACGCAATCGACAGTGTTATGGGTTACACTATGTCCTCCAAAAAGATATGCTTTGAGGTCTTAACCCCGGAGACCTCAGCTTGCAACCTTATTTGGAAATAGGATCGTTGCAGAGGTAATTAGTTAACATGAGGTCATACTGGAATAGGGTGGACCTTTAATCCCGTATGATTGGTGCCTTTATAAGAAGAGGGAAGACAAAGTGAAAACATGCACACGGGGGAGAAGGTCATGTGAAGACAGAGGCAGAGATTGGGGTGATCCAGCTAGCCAAGGAACTCCGAGGATTGACAGCCACTGTCAGAGGCTGGAAGAGACAAGGAAAGATTCTACCCAGAATCCTAGAGAGAGCACACCCTTGGGGACACCTTGATCTTGAACTTCTGGCCTCCTGCTGTGGAACACTGTTACAGCAGGCCTAGGGAAGGTGAGGTGTCAGAGAGAGAGGGAGTCACAGAATGTGAAACAGGCTCCAGGCTCTGAGCTGTCTGCACAGAGCCCGATGTGTCAACACAGGGGCCTTGACCCCATGAACCATGAGATCATGACCTGAGCCGAAGTCAGACGCTTAACCAACTGAGCCACTCAAGTGCCCCCTTTTTATTTTTTAAATAAATGATCATTTTTTTTGTTTCTCTTGAACAAGAAGAAACAGAGGAGGAGGGGGAGAAGGACAAGATGAGAAAGAGGAGGAGGGGTGGAGGGGGAGGAGGAAGAAAAGAGAAAATTTTGTAAAGATGAAAAAAAAACTAATAATGTTTCCTAGCCACACACACTGGTGAGATCTCACACGCTGGTGAGATCTACTGGAGAGTAGATCTGTGGGTCAAATTCTTGTAGACTGTTGAGCAAACTCAATATTCTCTATCAAGCATGATTTATTTTTTGCTTTTAATTTAGACCAAAGGTTGGAAAAGGCAGTGTTCATCATATAGCATATTTGCTAGCACGTCATTATCAGGGCTTCTGTCTTGTTTTATTATGTAATGTTATTCAATCCATTTCCCTACCCATCCTCCGTTCCTCTTCCCTTCCCCCTCTGGGCCAAAACTAGAGACAAATGAGGTATTTTGCCTCAGGAACAGAACTTAAGGAGTAGCCAAAAACCTCAGAAATCAAGACAAACAATATTTTAAAAAGTCAAAATGAAGGCAGACAAGTCCACACAGGGATCTGACTCTGCACAGCATGATTCACACGCCTCAACCTAATCCCAGTTTTGCTGGATGCCGCCTTTATTTTAAACCTTGGTATCTTGTTCATCCTAGATTGTTGCATTAATTTTGAGTTTTTAAAACATCGCATTAAAGTAGTGTTTGTTCTTGATTGCCGAGGGTTTTGCTGCGTGCTTCTGCTTATGCCCAAGACCCTCATCCCCTTCCTCCTGGCCTGATGAGCTTTCCCTGCAGGTAACCATCCTATTGTGTTTCATTCACATCTTTGTGTTTTTGTGTGGTTCTTATTTCCATACGAGTGCCGAACTACCGAATCTGAGGACGTAGTTCTTCACAAAATTGCCCTTGTTTCAGACACCAGCTGAAATCTGGGGGGACCACAGGGCCACCCCCCCACTTGAGACCAGCTGGCTACAAATCCAGAGTCCCCACAGACTCCCTCAGGTTTAACAAATCACAACCATGGGACTCAGGAAAGCACCAAACTTATAATTGACATTTTATTATAGCAAAAGGACAGAAATTAGAAGGCAGGCATAGGGGTGTCCGGGTGGCTCAGTCGGTTAAGCAGCCGACTTCAGGTCAGGTCATGATCTTATGAGTTCAAGCCCCACGTGGGACTCTGTGCTGACAGCTCAGAGCCTGGAGCCTCCTTCAGATTCTGTGTCTCCCTCTCTCTCTGCCCTTCCCCTGCTCACGCTCTGTCTCTGTCTCTCCTTCAAAAAGAAATAAACATTAAAAATTTTAAAAAAAGAAACTAGAAGATATGGATAGAGTGAAGTGAGGGGTGGTTCCAAACATGAAGCTTTCATCATCCTCAGGGATGTGTCATTTGTCACACATCAAAATGTGACAGTTCCCCAAGAGTATTGCCAACCAGGGATGCTCACTCAAACTATGGCACACAGAGTTTTTATTGGGCTACATTATGTAGGTGTGATCAATGGGCCAGCTGGCTACAGAGTTGAGGGTGCTCACTACCCCTTCAGAGTCAATATTTTGTTAGGCCTGCTTACAGAACTTAAGAACGTGTTATACTTCTGATTACGGTTCTATTATAAAGAATATGGGGCGCCTGGGTGGCTTAGTCGGTTAAGCGTCCGACTTTCGCTTAGGTCACGATCTCACGGTTCATGGGTTCAAGCCCCGCGTCGGGCTCTGTGCTGACTGCCAGCTCAGAGCCTGGAGCCTGTTTCAGTCTGTGACTCCCTCTCTCTCTGACCCTCCCCTGCTCACGCTGCCTCTCTCTCTCTCCTAGAAATAAATAAAACATTTTAAAAAAAAAAAAGAAAAAAAAAAAGAATATAAATCAAGCCAGATGAAAAGATGCACAGAATGAGGTCCCAGAAGGTCCCAAACATGTTCTGTCCTCAGGAGCTGTCACCCTCCCAACATATCCGTGTGTGTTGACAACTTGGAAGTTTTTATTGGGATTGCATTACAGACACACGATTGACCAAATCACTGGCCATATAACTGAACTCAGTCCAGCCTCCTTTCTTCCACAGGCTGATGTCAAGTGGCCCAAAGCCCCAACCTTCTAAATCACATGGTTGGTCTTCCAAGAATTTTAAGTGTAGCCCTGGGGTCCCGCCATATATAACAAAGGTATTTCTATCACTCCAAAGGTTTAGGGCTTACTTCCCAAGACCAGCAGACAGAGAGCAGCCAAATTCTGTTGAAGACACATTTATAAAATGCGTAGGGATTTTTTTGGTTTTGTGCATATGTTTTTAATGCACGTAAATAATATTGGTTGTATGCCTCAAATCTCACCTTAATTTTTTTTTGTCACTCGGGACTATGCTCCTAAGATCCATCCATGTGGATATAGATATATACTTAATCTGCTGGTTTTTACTGGTGCACAATTACGTGCCAGTGGGCACTCACCACACCCTATAATCCACCACCCAAGGGATGGACACAGAGGTCACCTCCAGCTCCTCATTCCCACCAACAGTGCCTTGTATGTGTCACCTTAGAATCCATAGGGAATTGGGGGCGTCTGGCGGCTCAGTAGGTTAAGCGGCTGACTTTGGCTCGGGTTATGATCTCACAGTTAGTGGGTTCGAGCCCCATGTCGGGCTCTGTGCTGACAGCTCAGAGCCTGGAGCCTGCTTCAGATTCTGTGTCTCCCTCTCTCTGACCCTCCCCTGCTGCACTCTGTCTCTTTCTGTCTCTCTTTCCCTCTCAAAAATAAATAAACATTAAAAAAAAAGAATCCATAAGAAATTTATTTGGAATTTGTGGAGGTTCAAAATACTGCCACAAATTCTCAACACTCTTCTCTCCAAAAGTTGGTGTTGAAATTTTCCTCCCTTTGAGTGTGGGTTGAACTTACTGACTCACGTCTCATGAACAGAAAGTGGCAGAAGTGACAGTGTGTGTTACTAGGTCATTGCCTCCCTCTCTCTCCCTCCCTCTCAGATCACTTGCTCTGGAGGCAGCTAACTGTTGTGAGGACACTCAGCAGCCCACATGATGAAGGTCACATGGTGAAGTGAAATAGTCCAGCCATAACCCTGACTGACATCTTGACTATAATCTAGTGAGAGACCCTGAGCTAGAACCATCCAGGTAGCCACTCCTAGATTCCTGATCCTCAGAAACTGTGAGTTATTTTTTTAAGATATTTATTTTTTTAATTTTTTAATGTTTTATTTATTTTTGAGAGAGAGATAAAGACAGCATGAGCAGGGGAAGGTCAGAGAGAAAGGGAGACACAGAATCTGAAGCAGACTCCAGGCTCTGAGCTAGCTGTCAGCACAGAGCCCCATGCGGGGCTTGAACCCGTGAGCTGTGGGATCATGACCTGAGCCGAAGTTGGAGGCTTAACCGACTGAGCCACGCAGGCGCCCCATGAGTTATTTTTTTAAGTTTGTTGTGTTAAGATGATAAATTAGGGGTGAATTACTACCTAGCCTTAGGTGACTAATATAGTATCTGAACTGAGGAGTGGATATGCTGGGTGATAGACATATGGTTAATTTGACCAAGTAGGGCCAGGTCACTCCCGTGCATGGCTTTGTCCTTCATACTCCATGGACAAGCCCTGAGGATCCCTGGAGTTCAGGTTGCTGCTGCTACTTAACATGACTCAGCTTTCCACTGTGATTTCCTTGGTGTAAAACAATCGCCTGCCATATTAAACTCGCATTTCTTAAATTGTTGATGATTTTGAGCCTCTCTTCACCTGCTTGCTAGCTAAAACACACAGCTCTTACCTTTCAGAAAACATGAAATAGTCTAAAACGGTCACTCCGACAGCTGTAGTTATCTAGAACAAGCCTGTCAACAAAGTTGGCATCACATCCTCTGTATTCATGGCTCCCATTTCATAGATGATCTTAATAAACCTATGGTCGCCGGGAGGTTCAAGCAAATGAGCGGTCTAGGAGTTAATTCTGTGAGGACATTTCCTTTTTTTTTTTTTTTTAATATTTTATTTTTATTTCTAGGAGAGAGAGAGAGAGAGAGAGAGAGAGACAGCGTGAGCAGGGGAGGGTCAGAGAGAGAGGGAGTCACAGACTGAAACAGGCTCCAGGCTCTGAGCTGGCAGTCAGCACAGAGCCCGACGCGGGGCTCGAACCCACGAACTGCGAGATCATGACCTAAGCGAAAGTCGGACGCTTAACCGACTAAGCCACCCAGGCGCCCCTGTGAGGACATTTCCTATGTTCACACTCAGATCAGCCAGGAACTTGTCCCACGAGGCAAAATTGTGGTTGCTGTGTTGCTGCTGCTATTTCTCCAAACCTTCATAGCTGATTGGAATACACATATACATTAAAAAATTCTTTAATTAAGTGTACTTTGCCCCCAACATGGGACTCGAACTCACAACCCTGAGATCAAGAGTCGCACACTCCACTGACTGAGCTAGCCAGGCATCCCGGAATATATTTTTTAACTATCTACTTCATCTTTTCCACAAAGGAAGGGTAAATGGGGAAGCCCACACTGGTGCTGTGTTCTCAAAAGCACTTGTGAACCTTTTTTCTCCTACACGTTCTCATTATGTGCCATCATGCACAGAGGTCTGTGGCTTTACGTCTTCTTTCCTTGCTGCTTAGGCTTGGAGCTGATCGTGTTCTGTTTCTCTGGGAGCAAAAGGAAACAGCATACCAACCTATACCTTGGTATAGGTATCAAACCAGAGACCTCTGGAAATGTACAGAGAAGGCAGAGGTGGGTTCACTCTGGTCTTGGTCCTGAAAGCTGTGTATCGTCATGTGTGTGGGTTATCTGAGTGCAAGAAACTGACCAGTGGCTCTGAGGAACACTGAGGTGTATGAAGGAAGGAAATAAAACCGCCCCGTCATCTCACCAGCCAGAGAAAACCAACCAATGGTGCCATCTTTGTGTGTGTGCTGGAGAGGCGCAGAATAGCTGTGCAGTAAACACACAGCCTGGAAAAACCAAAGTGCTCAGTCCTAACGCAAGCCTTGCTAGGTACTGGATGCGTGTGAAATGGCAAGAAAAAAAAATGGTGTGTTTTCAACCTCACGGGGCTGTTTCAAGGGTAATGAAACGTAATACCCGACAAAGGTTTGTGTTTGGACTTGGGTCTCCAGAAAAGTGGTCAAGTAATCACTCTAGCAAAACCCTCCTCTGAGGCAGCAGACAGAAGAGTGAAACTGCTCATCCCCACAATTAGGGGTCTGCGGGGAGCCTTAACAGCTTTTTAAAACAATGTCTCTTAAGAAATAAGCCAGTGGAGCTTCAAGACTGTATCATTTACCTCCACTGATAACAATTAAGAGAGTCATTACTAATGTGAACACTTAGTCATTGTTTTGTAACTTATGCAATTGACTGAATGGTTTGTCAATAACTTTGTAAGCAACTCCAGCATTAAGGGAGTCTTTTCCTTTTAATTTTTTTCAACATTTATTTATTTTGGAGAGAGACAGAGAACAAAAGTGGGAGAGGCAGAGACAGAGGAAGACATACTATCTGAAGCAGGCTCCAAGCTCTGAACTGTCAGCACAGAGCCTGACGCAGGGCTCGAATTCATGAACAGCGAGATCATGACCTGAGCCGAAGACAGACGCCCAACACACTGAGCCACCCAGGTGCCCCTGAGGGAGTCTTTTTCAACAATTTACTTTTAATTGTAAAAAAAAAAAAAAAAGTAAAGTGAAATTTAGCATTGTATCCCCACTTTTATATGTACAACTCAGTAGTGTTAAAGTATTCTCACCTTGCTATAAACAGGTACCCAGAACTTTTCATCTTCCAAAACTGAAACTGTAACCCATTAAACATTTTAACTAGACATCCCCCCCTCCACAAGTGCCCTCCCCCTGAACCCACCATTCTATTTTGTCACTTTGAATTTGACTGAGACCCCTCCTATGAGAAGTATCATACAAGTACTTGTCCTTTTGTGACTGGCTTCTCTCGCTCACATGGTGTTCTCAAGGTTCATCCATGTTGTAACATGTGACAGCAGCCCCTTCCTTTCTAAGGCTGAATCCTATTCCATTTTATGGATACATCACATTTTGTTTATCCATTCATTTGTCAGTGGACGTTTGGGTTATTTTCACCTTCTGCCTGTTGTCCATAAATGCTGCTATGAACATGAGTGTGCAAATATCTCTTCCAGACTCTGCCCTCAATTCTTTTGATTATATATCTATCCGTGGGGTTGGGAGGGGGTGTCTTTAATTACATAAAAAGGAAAAGAAGGTATCAAGTTTCATTAGTACTAAGTTGGGTGAGTTATTTTGTTCTGTTTTGTTTCTATGAATGTCCCTGGAGTCAGGCTGCCTTGGTTCAAATCTCAGGTCTACCACTTACCTGCTCTGTGTCCTCAGACAAGTCACTTCGCTTCTCTGTCCTCAGTTTTCCCATCTGCAAATAGGAATACTCACAGAACCTACAACCTTCAGACTTTTGTGAATGTAAGTGACTAACAGTATACAATATTTTTAAAATGCTTATGAAGGGAACAAATGAGTGATGCCTATAACGACCTGGATGGGTCTCAAGGACATTATGACGAGTGGGGTAAACCCCAACTTCAGAGCGTTTCATATTGTATGATTCCATTTATATCACATTCTCCAAGGCACAGAATTAGAGTGACAAAGAACAGACCAGTAGTTGTCCGGGCTTGAGGGTGGGAGGAAGGTGTGGTTCTTAAGGAATAACATGAGACACTTTCTTCCTGATGATGCAACAGTTGTGTATCCTGATGGCTGTGATGGAAAAGACAGAGAAAGAGATGTAAGAATGAAGTTCAGCAAAGATCTGTACCAGACTTACTATCATTGTGGCAAACCCCGTTTTCTAGTTTTGACAAAGTTTTGTGGTTATGAAAGATGTGACTGAGGGATGGGGCGCCTGGGTGGCTTAGTCAGTTAAGCGTCCGACTTTCGCTTAGGTCATGATCTCGCGGTTCGTGGGTTCGGGCCCCGCGTCGGGCTCTGTGCTGACTGCCAGCTCAGAGCCTAGAGCGTGTTTCAGAGTCTGTGACTCCCTCTCTCTCTGACCCTCCCCTGCTCACGCTGTCTCTCTCTCTCCTAGAAATAAAAAAAATTAAAAAAATTTAAAAAAACATTAAAAAAAAAAGAAAGATGTGACTGAGGGAAACTGGGTGAGAATTCTCTGTACCAGTTCGCAATTCTTTGTGAGTCTTGAACCAATTTAAAATAAAACACAGAATTAAAAAATCCATTCCTGGCACATTGAAAGTGCTCACTGAACATTACTCACCATGGCCTTAGATCTCCCTGGGTGCATCTTTCATCTGGTCTTATTTGTTTTCTTTTCTGCTTTTTTCTGGCCAGCTCTACACCCCACAAAATTAATAATAAGATGCTTTGGGGAGGGGAAAAATGTCTCCAACTAAATTCCCCCAGACTGAAAGACTTCCAAGCAGAAGGCTTTATAGGCATAGGCATAATTATGATTCACCTGTAATTTTCACACCAGCCATTGTTTTATAACTTGGGTAATTATCTAAGCAGTGTTTCACAAACCTTGAAACTCACCAGATATTGCACATCTTCCAGCTTATAACAGGAAAAATAATTAACCAAGTGTTCTGAACACCAGGAGACGCCTTACTTTGTTAGGAGCCCAGCCCGGTGGTGAAAGGCAAGGGAAAAATAAGAACGCATGTTTGCATTTGCCTCTTTATGTGCAACGAAACCTTTGGAGATGATCCAAGTAGCATATTCTACTTGTTATGTTTTGAAGAAGAGGTGAAGACTGGATAGAAGGGGGATATGGTCATGATTTATCACTCTGTACCTTTTTTAAAAAATGTTTATTTACTTTTGAGAGAGAAAGAGAGAGACACAGAGTGCAAGTGGGGGAGGGTCAGAGAGAGAGGGAGATACAGAATCTGAAACAGGCTCCAGGCTCCAGGCTCCAAGCTGTCAGCACAGAGCCCAACGCAGGGCTCAAACTCACAAACTGCAAGATCATGACCTGAGCTGAAGTCGGATGCTTAACTGACTGAGTCACCCAGGCTCCCCTCTGTACCTTTTTTTTATAAACATACTTTATTTCTGTACCATGTGGGAATAGTATCTATTCAAATACTTAGGTAGAAATGATGTTACACACGCACACACACACGCACACACAGAGATCCTCATGCAAGTCTCTCTGGGTTCAAACCCAGCTATTTCTTACTGTGTGGCCTTGGAAAGTGATTTTAATGTCCTTTGGCCTCAATTTCCTCTGTTTATAGTGAAGGAGCAGCTGCAGCAAGATTTATGGGAAGGTAAACAAGTTAATCTGTGCAAAGCCCTTAAAGCAATGCTACAGAGTATGCGTTCAGCATACATTGGCCAATATTAACATTTCCCCTTCGAGTAAGTAAAACCAGAAAGGTACCTTCTTTTCACCTCTGCTGCCATCCTAACAAACCTAGCCAGAGAGGATTTTACTGAAAAATTTTTTTCGTTTTACAGTGGGAAAGTCCATTTTTTAAAATTTTTAAAATGTTTATTCATTGTGAGAGGAAGAGAGAGACAGAGTGCAAGTGGGGGAGGGGCAGAGAGAGAGAGGGAGACACGGAATCCGACGCAGGCTCCAGGCTCCGAGCTGTCAGCACAGAGCCTGATACGGGGCTCGAATCATGAACTGTGAAATCATGACCTGAGCGGAGATCAAGAAGAGTTGGACACTTGGGGCGCCTGGGTGGCTTAGTCGGTTAAGCGTCTGACTTTCGCTTAGGTCATGATCTCGCGGTTCGTGGGTTCGAGCCCCACGTCGGACTCTGTGCTGACTGCCAGCTCAGAGCCTGGAGGCTATTTCAGAGTCTGTGTCTCCCTCTCTCTCTGACCCTCCCCTGCTCACGCGCTCTCTCTCTCCTAGAAATAAATAAAAATATTTAAAAAAAAGAAGAGTTGGACACTTAACTGACTGAGCCATCCAGGCACCTCTAGTTTTACTTTAAAAAGACAAGTTCATGATTTTATCCCACAAAATTAAGTACAATGACACACGTAAAACAGTGACTATAATTGTTTGAGGCGCGCGGGCGATTTATGATATTATTACTATTATTATTATTATCACGATCTTTACTTGGGTATCTGGGTGCACAGAGGAGATGGTTCTGGAAGACAACCAAGGTCACCATGACCCACGAATAAGCAGACATGATGGCGATTTCTCCCAACTTATTAAATTACTACGTTGGTAGCAATACTTGGAAGTAACAGTGGCTGAGCTCTGAGGTAGAAACACTCAGTCTCTTGCCGGTGTTTCACTGGAGGGCCATACTCCCTGCCTTTCCCTGTGGAACCTAAGAGACCTAAGGTCAAGATCAGGACTTGAGCTTGCCAGGGGCAAGGCCCAGGCGGCTACCTCCTCCTGTCTGCAAGGGGCTCACTTGCACCTCTATCCCCATCTCATACCAGAACTGGGTGCTTAGACCCCCAGTCACCCGCCCAGGAGAACTTGGAGTCCTCCGTCCTTTGTCCTTTACTCCCACAACCACTTACTCTCTCCCTGTGTGTCTCCGGATCCACAAGGGGGCAGTGTTGCCTAGCGGTTAGGCTCACACAGTGGGGTTGGTGTGCGGATGAAGGGTCAGATCTCAGCTCTACCACTTCATCAGTCAGGGAAACAGCTCTTAGCTTCTCTGTGCCTCATTTTTCATCTGAACAGTGAGGGGCGATAACAGATCCTATTTCATAGGATATTGAGGAGGTGAAGCCAGTTAACATTTGTGAAGAACCTGGAACAGTGCCTGGAACACAATAAGTACTGTCTGTGGAGCCTATGAGTAAGTTCATATGCGGGTGCTTCTATGACAGTGTATGATGAGTATTATTGTTGTTTTCCTGGTTTGCTTTATCTCTTATCTTTTTATGTCCTAGTCTTTCTCTGTGTCCACTTTTTTTCTCCACTGGAGTCACGAACTCTTCTGCTTCCTGGGACCCAGGAGGTAATGAAAATGAAGGAAGCCACCGGGTGTGGACCAGGAAACTGGCAGGCAGCCCCCAGGGCTGTGGCCACTCAGAATATGCTGCTGATGGATTAGGGCCATGGGAATGCAGACACGATGTTGACTTTTCCAGAAAAGCTTGAAATCTCCTGATCTGTCAATGTTGGTGGCCAATTGAAAAAAAATGCCCAGAATAGAGAGCCCAGAATAAACCCACACATATGTGGTCAACTGATCTTAGACAAGGGTGCCGAGAATACACAACGGGGAAAGGACAGCCTCTCCAACAAATGGTGTGGGGGAAACTGGGTATCCACATGCAAAACAATGAAATTGGATCCCTATCTGGTGTCTTACACAAAAATCAACTCAAAGTGGACTAAAGAGGGGCGCCTGGGTGGCTCAGTCGATTAACATGATCTCACTGCTTGTGAGTTCGAGCCCCGCGTCGGGCTCTGTGCGGACAGCTCAGAGCCTGGAGCCTGCTGCAGATTCTGTGTCTCCTTCTCGCTGCCCCTCCCCGACTTGCACTCTGTCTCTTTCTCTCAAAAATAAACATTAACATAAATAAATAAATAAACGAATAAATTAAAATAAAAGTTCAAAGTCAGTTCGTCTGCCACATGCATGTTTCAAGTGCTCAGTAACTGTGGCTGGTGGCTGCCGTGTTGGACACAGAAAATCTAAATCCACCCGGCAGGAAATGTCTCAGTCACGCTTCCGGGGTCTCCTAACCTCCCCTGCAAGGTAGTGACAGAAAACTCAACTTGGTTGGTGCTAGAAAAATGGGGGGAGGGGCGGTGCAGGCCCTTGGTGCATCATGGAGGTACCATCTTAACTTCTGCTCCTTTGGTATTTGCTGAGCTCCCTCTCAAACCCTGTTGCCGCAGAGGGGCTGGGAGATGCCCTCCATGGTGGTCCCTACAGCCTACAGCCACCCTGCCACTGTGCTTGTGGTCAGGATACATTTTCTGTGGCTCCACAGGCTGGCATAGGCTATAATTCTCTCTCTGTCCAGTAACACCCCCTCCCCAAGTCCCTCTCTCCATCCTCTCCCACTCCAGGAAGACCCCAGGATTTGCCCCACTCAGCGCTGGCCTCTCTCCTCCCTGGGACAGGAGTGGAGAAGGGAGATGCCCATATGAGGCTTGATGGGGTTTTTCCTACTGAATCCTCCATTGCTCTTAATAAAGAAGGAAATCACTTCACTTCTCTTCGGGTAATATAATCTACCCCAGGGTGGATTTAGTTACTGAGTGAGATGGGTTGGAGCCATGGCAGAGCCACGTCCCTCTGGGAATAGACTGAATGGGTCCCAGTGGAAGTAGAGAGTGCCTGGCCGGGAGAGGGGAGCCCAGGTGAGAAAACTGCTCAGAAAGGTCTGACTTTCTTTTTGGAGATGCTACCCGGAGTGGAGAATCAGAGGGGACTCTTGAACGGGGTGCCACTCATTCAGAACGGGGCCTGGGGGCTGCAGCGGGTAATTCTGGAGGAAATTCAAGCTCCCTTTTGTTTCTGCTTTTAAATGAATTCTGGGGCGCCTGGGTGACTCTGTCGGTTGAGCATCTGAGTGTTGATTTCAGCTCAGGTCATGATCTCAGGGTCATGGGATCAAGCCCCGCATTGGGCTCTGCACTGAATGTGGAGCCTGCTTAAGATTCTCTCTCTCTCTCTCTCTCTCTCTCTCTCTCTGTCTTTCTGCCCCTCCCCTGCTCTCTCTCTCTCACACACACACTCTCTCTCTCTCTCAAATAAAAATTTTTATAAGATGACTTCCAGGATGCATAATAATTTATCCATCTCTGTCTCAATCTCTGTCTCTATCTCATTTTAGGTCTCTGTGTATCTCTCTGTGTCTCTGTCTGTCTTCATCTCCTGTCTCTCTCTGCTTTTATCTCTTCTCCCAGTTCTCTCTCCCTCTCTCTGTTCATCTCAGTCTCCTTGGCTCTGTGACTTTCTCACTCTGGGCCCAGTCTCTCTGCTTACCTCTGTCTCTCTTTGTCTCTGTCTCTGTCCATCCTCCATGCCAGCCTGGGTTCTGAGCCATGGAGCCCTGTTCCTGGGCCCACAGTCCAAACCGCTTCCCCCTGCCGGGCCGATCGCATCTCCACTGCCTGGCTCCCCCACAGCTGTGTCCTAGACACATCCTCAGATAAGTGGGTCACTTCTGCCTGACCTTGGCCTGGATAGGGCATAGGAGAGGCCACAAAACAGGGTCAGAAGGACACGATGATGTCTACTTCTTGTCTCTCCTTTCAGCTGCCCAGCTCTATGTCCCAGCACCGGGCCCAACCGGCCTCCTACCACCGTCCAGGCCTTCGTCACATCTGGGCAGCTGTGAGACACGCACCGACCCTGCACCCCTCACCTCCTCCTAGCCTCCTCTGTCCTCATGGTCCGAGCTACTGGTCCCAGGAGCAGGGCAGGGTCAAGGGTCTGTATGCCACCAGGAGACTGAACACAAGCAGATACATCGAGACACAGCTAGAGAACCAGACAGGCACCAAGAAAGGGCGAGTGGCAGAGAGAAAAGGGGTCGGAGAGACGGAGAGAAGCAGACATTCGTGCTTCGTCATCACCACCATCTGTCGCCCAACCCCTCATCGGCGCTGCCCACACCTGTTCCTTAGGTGATCTCACCCACCCCATGGCTCTAAACACCACCTGTCCCCTACGACGCCCCACTGCTTCCCGCCAGCGCTGACCTCTGCCTGCCCCTCGGCCTGCCCACGCATCCAACCGCTTGGCTCCGCACAGACACCCCCAGCTCAGCCCTCGCCCCCACATCACCTGGCTCGCCCCCACATCACCTGGCTCGCCTCCACAAATGGCACCACAAGCGGTCAGACCAAGCCTCGGAGACACCCTTTCCCCTCCGCCCCCACTTCCCACCCATTGGTCAGTATGTTGACTCTCCCTCCACGATGAGCCCTGCACCCATGCAATTCCTCTTCTCCCTGCACCACAGCATCGCCCCGCCTGGGCTGCTGCCTCTGTGTTGGGGTCTGCTCCCTTCTCACCCTACAGCCCTTCATTCTCCACGCAGGATGTGTCTTTAAAGTAAACAAGATCACGTCACTCCTTCCACTCCTGTGCTTAAAATCCATTGCCCTTAAAATAAACCCAAATGTCTTCCCCACGCTCGAACCCTGCACAGCCTGCCTTGTTCCATCTCGCTCTCCGCCTCGCATACACCAAGTTCTCTCTTTTTCCTGCAAGGCTCACACGGCATAGTGGCTGCCAATCTAAATGTCCCCTCTTCTGTCTCCCCAACCATCTTGTCCGCAGGAAGTCCCCCCTCCCTGCCCCTGTCACTCTACCATCACCCATGTTCTCTACACGCACGTCCCTACCAGATATTTCCCTGTAGTTTTCCTGTTTGTCTGTCTCCCCCACTAGGATGTGAGCCCATGAGCCCCAGAATTTGCTCGCTCCTTCCTACATCCCCAGCTGGGACAGCAGGAGCTCAGAGCATGGCGCGTGCATAATTGCTCTTTACTGAGCGAGAGCTTCGTCTTGCTCCCACTTACAGGGCGCCTCCGATATGCCTGACACCGTGCCAAGGCACTTGTCCCGCACTACCTCTTTGGATGTATTTTGGGAGCGAGGGATAACAGTTCCCCTGTTTACAGATGGGGAAATGGAGGCTTAGAGGGATGCAGCCACCCCCAGGGTTTCAAAGGTAAACCATGATGCCGTCTGGATTTGAACCCAGGAAGGCTTGCTGGGGAAGCACAGCAGGGAAGAGAGAGAGAGGTTTAGTAAGAGAGAAAATAAGAGAACATGGGAGGGAGAACATGAAAGAGACCAGGAGAGAATAAGAACACGAGGGAGTGAGAGAGAGAGAGAGAGAGCGCCTCAGAGGGGCTCTGAGTCCAGGGTGTCCTCGCTGGGTCGCTGCTCCCAGCCCCCGGAGCCCCCTGACCTTAGCCTGACACCAGGGCAGCCCCGAGAGCTCTGAGATGGAAACTTGCAGCACCTGACCCCAGGAATGTGTCCCCAGGGGGCAGGCCGGCCCAGCTGGGAAGGCTTATAAGTCCCAAGGGGGCCCCTTTAGGAGGCAGTAGGCGGAAGCCTCGCCCAGCGCAGAATCCGGAGCCCAGAGGCAGCAAGGTGAGCGGCCCGCGGTGCCCGCCCCCGCGCATCCCTCCTCGGTGCCCGCCCCCGCGCACCCCTCCTCGGAGCGCAGGCTCCCTGCAGCCTCGCGCCCCTGGGGCTCCAAGTCTCCTCTCCAAAAAGGTCTCTCATTCTCTCTCTAGTTAGGGATGTCTCTTCATTTCTCTCTCTGGCTCTGCTCTGTCTTTCTGTTTCTCTGAATGTCTCTGGCTCTCGGTCTATCTCTGATTATCTTTCGCAAGTGCTCTGTCTCAGTCCCAAGTCGGACCCTCGGGCCAGGTCTCCGCGCTCCTACTCTCCCAGTTTAGAGAGAGAGGGATACTTCCTCGTCCCTTCCTCTCCACCTAATGCTCTCTCTTTCTACTTCTCTCCCCCTCTTTCTCTCTCCCTCTCTAAATCTCTCTAGGCTCTGGCACTCTGGGCTAGGATCTCAAACCTACGGTGTGTATGTGTTGGAGGGAGGGGTGGCATACATAGGTCCTTGTCTGACCAATAATATCCTTAAGGGGACAGAAAGAGAGGGAGACAGAGAAAGATGGAGAGATTTGGGCTCTTAAGTCCCCCAGACTCACCAGAGGCTGACCCTCGTGCCCAGGTCCTGACGTGATGACCGCAGCGGGAAGCCCCTGGGGCTGGTTCCTGGGGTACCTCATCCTCGGTGTCACAGGTATGAGTGTGTGTGGTGTGTGTGTGACTGTGCCCGAGGGCACAGTGTGTGGGCGTGACTCAGTGTCCTCCTGGACACAGGCTAACGCTGCCTGTGTGACAGTACCATGTGAGCGCTGCTCTCTGGTCACACATGTGATTCCTTGTATCATAGGGAGTTTCTGTGTGTGCCATTGGTGTACTCTGTGTGTGTGTGTGTTGCACACCTCTGTGTGTGACACAGGGTGATGGGCTGTGTGGTCAAACCCATGAGAGTCGGTGTGTTACTGGGTGAAGGATTCTGACAGTCTGTGCCTCTAAATATGCTCGGAGTGACAACGGTGGACGGTGCGGTGAGGACATGAGAAGCCCAGGGCGCCGCTCACAGGGAGGTCGTGCTTCTGGGGAAGTCACCCATTGCCGGGAATCTATGCCTACCTCCTGGGTCTCTGATCCACGGACTCGCAGGAGCGACGTGATAGGGTTTCTGTGTGAGCCGGCTTGTTGCTGGTGGCTGAGCCGGGAAGGGCGTGACTCTGAGGGCCACCAAGAGCGACACTTGAGCGTCTGGCTGTGTCACCCTTGTCGCTGCACCCTATATGAGGGGTTCTGCTTGCGCTGGGGGACTGTGGCCCGGCTACTGCACGAAGCTGATGTGGTGCTTGTCGGGAAGCGGCAGGGAGGGAGGGAGAGAGAGATGGAGATGGGGCGTGGGTCTTGGAGATGGGTGTGACCGGCTCAAAGCTGAAACTCCCCAGGAGGACAGACCCCTCTCCTCTCCTCGGATCTCCGCTTCCGTCTCCCACCCCAAGAAACCTGATCTGGCCCATAAAATCTCTGCACCAGGACCCCGCCTCCGGAAGGTCTAGTCCCCCCTCCTGAGCCTGCCTCTGCAATCCTGACACCGTCCCTAGGAGCCCTGAGTGCGCTCAGGGTCCCTAACTCCAGCCTTGAGGTCCTGGCCACGCCCCTGCGCCACAGCCCCGCCCCACGGCACTGGCCACGCCCTCTGCACTGTGACCCCGCCTCCACGAGCTCTAGTCCTGCCTTTTGCGCCTGCCCCCCCCTCCCCCCAGCCTGGCCCACGCCCCTGGATCGATTCCTGCGCTTAGGAGCCCTGGATCCACCCAGAGACCATCCCCAGTCCTGACTACACCCTTGAAGCCCTGACCACGCCCCCAGCCCGTGGCCACGCCCCTTGGGAGCCCGCTCTCCACCCGGAGCCCACCCCCCATCCCTGATCTGCCCTCAGGATCCCAGGCCTCGGCTGCGGGCAGCCACATCATAAACGGCGAGGACTGCATCCCTCACTCGCAGCCCTGGCAGGCGGCACTGTTCACGGAAGACGAATTTTTCTGCGGGGGCGTCCTGGTGCATCCGCAGTGGGTGCTGTCAGCCGCACACTGTTTCCAGAAGTGAGTGCTGGGCGGGGTGGGGGCGGAGGCAAGGGCCGGGGGCAGGCGGGGGCGGGGTGCCTGGAAGTAACTGCAGCTCAGCCTCGGTGCTACGGGCGGAAACCTCGGTAAAGCGAGACTCTGCAAGGGAAGCGGGGGCCGGTGCCTGTGAAAGACTCAGGCAGTCCAGGAGCGAAGTCCCCGCTCAGCTGCTGAGTCACTAGTGAATTAAGACAAACCCTTGTCGCGGGATGAGTTGGTTGCGTGGGTGAGGATTTGAGCTCACAGATGGGTAGCTCCGGGCGCGGGTTGTGGTTGAGGGCGACGGTGGAGATAACGGCGTAGTTGCCACAAAACTCTGTCCCTACGGCCCTCAGGGCCTACACCATCGGGCTGGGACTGCACAGCCTGGAGGCCAGCCAGGAGCCAGGCAGCCTGATGGCGGAGGCCAGCTTCTCCGTACAGCACCCAGAGTACAACAAACCCTTTATCGCCAACGACCTCATGCTCATCAAGCTGAAAGAGTCGGTGTTCGTGTCGGACGCCATCCGGAACATCAGCGTCGCCTCCCGGTGCCCGACCGCTGGGGAGTCTTGCCTCGTTTCTGGCTGGGGCCAGATGGCGAGTGGTGAGCTCGTGAGTGTGAGTGTGTCGCCGCGCTCTCTGAAGGGTTCTCCCCCCGGGCCGGAGGGGCTGACCCGGGGCTCTGCGTCGCAGGCAGGCAGCCCCAAGTGCTCCAGTGCGTGAATATCTCGGTGGCGCCCGAGGACGTCTGCAGGGAGGTCTACGCCCCGGTGTTCCACCCCAGCATGTTCTGTGCCGGCGGAGGACCGGACCGGAAGGACTCCTGCCGCGTGAGAGCTGGGGGAGAGGGGGAGGGGGAGGGGAGGGGAAGCAGGGGAGGGGAGAGGGGGAAGCAGGGGAGGAGAGGGGAAGCAGGGGGGAGGGGGAGGAGGAGGAAAGCAGGGAAGGGGAGAGAGGGGGGAGAGAGGGAAGCAGGGGAGGAGGGGGAGGGGGGAGGAGAAGCAGAGGGAGAAGGGAAGCAGGGAGAGGAGAGTTCCAGAGCGGGGGAGGACGGGGGGAGAGGGCAAGCAGGGGAGGGGAGGGGGGACGATGGAGAAGGGAGAGAGGCAGAGACCCACAGGGCACGTGGGGAGAAACAGACACGCGGAGACGGTCGGAGAAACAGAGGGATATCGACCTGAGAGTAAAGAGAAACAAAGAAAGAGAGAATAGAAATAGAGGCAGAGATAGCAAAGGCACAGAGAGAGAGAGAGAGAAATACTTCGGAGAGAAACAGAGACATAGACTCATAGAAATGAAATGCAAAGAGAAATAGGAGATTAAAAAAAAACACGGAATATGCAGAGAGATGCAGAGATGCATGGAGACTCTGGGAGGCAGAGGCAGAGCAACAGCCATGGGGGAGATTAAAACAACAGAACAACAAACCTAGGAGAATCAAGCAGCTGTTGGGACCTAGGGGAGCAGAATTCCGGACGGTCAGGGCTCTGGCAGGGACCTCTGAGGTGTGTGTTGCTATCTTTGATTTTCCTATCTTAGTCCTTTGATATCATTTGGTTCCTTTCTGACCTCAACCTGTCTCCACCTCTCCATGTTGGATTCTCCCTCTCTCCCCAACAACAGGGTGACTCTGGGGGCCCCCTGGTCTGCAACGGGTCCCTTCAGGGCCTTGTGTCTTTTGGACAAGTCCAGTGTGGCCAACCCCACGTGCCAGGCGTCTACACCAACCTCTGCAAGTTCACTGACTGGATACAGAAAACCATTCAGCACAGTTAACTTCTGGGACTTGGACCCAAGAAACTCAACCTCCAAATATATGCTGCAGAAGGATTCCAGAATCTGGGGCCACCCCGGTGCCTTCCTCCCTCAGACCCAGCAGTCTAGACTCCCAGCCCCCTCCTCCCTTAGCTCCAGGAATCCAGTCCCACCAAGAATCTTTTTCTCTACCCAGTGCCTCCTAGTGGCACAATGTTGACTCAGCCTTACCACCGGCAGAGAAAGTTGGTTTTTCACTTTTGTCCCCTTCTCTTAAGCCCAAAAATAAAGTCTAAGAGAAGCACAGGCTCTGTTTGGACAGCCCTCCTCGTTTCCATTCCCATTCAAAGGATTCTAGCAAATAGCTTTTCCTCCTTTGGCCTCAGTTTCCCCCAGGAGGGCCACCGGATTCCCAAAGAAGGAGATACACGTGAGAGGTTAAGAGAAACGGGTTCTCTGAATGTTATCCAACTTCAGAAAAGTCAAGCCAGAAAATGGCAAATTAATGAGGTTTTTGTCTTGCTTAGTTTATTTAGGTTTGGTTGACTTGTTTTGGTTTCATCTTCCTAAGTGCGTTTTAAGAAGTTTTCATTTGTATCTGCCTCAGGACCCTCCTGCTGTTAAGTAGGGGATGGTAGGAAGAATCATGGAAAGATAGGGAGAGCGGGGAAAGAGATGGGGGGGAAGACTGAGGGCCCATGGATATAAGGAATTGTTATCATATTCTTTACTGATAAATTATATTAATAAGAATATACTAAGAATTTCTATTCAAGAATATATTCATAGATATATTGTTTGGGAATCTATTCATCTGGAGATATTCCTCAAAATATATAGAGTAAGGAGTGAAATAACTATAAGTGAAAAAAAAACCCATCCTCACTCATTGAAAAGGATTTAAAGATGCCTCTTGGGGGCACTTGGGTGACTCAGTCAGTTGAGCATCCAACTCTTGGTTTCGGCTTGGGTCAGGATCCCAAGGCTTGCATCAAGCCCCATGTTGGGCTCTGCATTGAGCATGCAGCCTGCTTAAGAATCTCTCTCTCTCTCTCTCTCTCTCTCTCTCTCTTTCTCTCCTCTCTCTCTCTTCCCCCCGCCCCTCTCCCTGCTCACATGCTCTCTCTCTCTAAAAAAAATGAAAATAAAAAATAAAGATGGCTCTTAGAAAATAATAGAATGGAGGTACCTGACTGACTCAGTCAGTAGAGCATGAGACTCTTGATCTCGGTGTTACGAGTTCAGGCCCCACGTTGGACATGGAACCTAAGAAAGAAATAAGGAGAGAGAGAGAGAAGGAGAGGAAGGAAGGAAGGAAGGAAGGAAGGAAGGAAGGAAGGAAGGAAGGAAATAGAACAAAGAAGATAAAAGTGAATAAGGACATAGATGATCTGAACAATAGGATTAACAAACCTTATTTAGGGGTGCTGGATGGCTCAGTCAGTTAAGCTTCGGACTTAAGCTCAAGTCATGATCACACGGTTCATGAGTTCAAGCCCGCGTCAGGCTCTGCTGACTGCCAGCTCAGAGCCTGCAGCCTGTTTCAGATTCTGTGTCTCCCTCTCTCTCTGACCTCCCCTGCTCAAGCTGTCTCTCTCTCTCTCTCTCTCTCTCTCTCTCTCTCTCTCTCTCTCTCTCTCTCTCCCTCTCCCTCTCAATCTCTCTCTCTCAGAAATAAATAAAAAAACATTAAAAATTTTTTTTAAAAATTTATTTAATGGTTACATATAGAACATTGCACCCAGTATCTGAAGAATATACAATCCTTCCAAAACACACATATCTACCAGAATGGCTAAAATTAAAAAGAATCACAGTACCGGGTATTGGTTAATGTGTAGAGTAGCCGTAACTCCTATACGTTGATGAGGGGATGTAAATGGTACAACTGCTTTGGAAAACAATTTGGCAGTTTCTGAGAAAGATGAGCATATGTCTACCCCTAGGTCCACCCATAGTATTTATGTAAGAGCAATGAAAAAAAACAGACTTGCCAAGAATGCTCATAGAAGCTTTCCTCATGATAGCCTAATTGGAAACAGCCCAAATGTCCATAAAAAGGGTGAATGACAAACTATGACATCTTCATTCAATAAAATGCTACTCAGTAATATACCCAACAACACAGATGCATCTCAAAATCATTATGCTGAGTGAAAGAAGCCAGACACAAAATACTACACACTGTATGATTCCTTTTATATATGAAATTCTAGATGAGACTAATCATGGGGTGGGAAGGAGAAGTAAATGTGGAAACAGTGGGAATCTATGTGAGAGAACTTTCCGAGGAGATGGAAATTTTCTAGAACTTGACAGGAGTGAGGGCTACAAGGGTCATGCATTTCTCAAAACTCATTGAACTGTATACACTTGAAATCTGGATATTACACTCTATATATGTCAATTAAAAAATTATACCTCAAAAAAAATTATACCTTCAAAAAAACTTGACACACCATTTGCAAAAAGTGACCAGATACTGAGCTATGAAGCAAGTCTCAAGTTTCAGAATTATAATATATAGAGTATGTTGTCTGACCACAAGGTAATTACACAGAAATCATGACAAAATGATCCCCCACATGTTTTCATTTTTCAAATACGCTTCTAAATAACCCACAGCTTGGGGCGCCTGGGCAGCTCAATTAGTTGAGTGTCCGATGTCGGTCCAATGTCCAGTCATGCTCTCGTGGTCTGTGGGTTTGAGTCCTGCGTCGGGCTCTGTGCTGACAGCTGGGAGCCTGGAGCCTGCTTCAGGTTCTGTGTCTCCCTCTCTTTCTGCCCGTCCCTCGCTCATGCTCTGTCTCTGTCTCTCTCAAAAATAAAATAAACATTAAATTAAAAAAAAAAAAGAAAAGTTGAAAACAAAAGATTGGGAAGAGTTTTAAGAAATATTACCCATAAGGGGCACCTGGGTGGCTTAGTCGGTTAAGCGTCCGACTTTCGCTTAGGTCATGATCTCGCGGTTCGTGGGTTTGAGCCCCGCGTCGGGCTCTGTGCTGACTGCCAGCTCAGAGCCTGGAGCCTGTTTCAGTCTGTGAATCCCTCTCTCTCTGACCCTCCCCTGCTCACACTGTCTCTCTCTCTCCTAGAAATAAATAAAACATTAAAAATTTTTTTTAAAAAAGAAAGAAATATTACCCCTAAGAAGGATAGTATAGCTTTACTGATATCAGTCAAATGAGGCATTAATACTAAAACCATCACTAGACAGAGCAGGTCACTGCAAAGTAATAATTCTTCATAAAAATTTGTGTAACAAACGCAACAATTCAAAATTTGAATATTCCTAATAAAATAGCTTCATAATACTTAATATAAAAATTAGTAGGAGTATCCGGGGAAAAACAGGGCAATCCACCCCATGGATGTGTGAGATTTCACTGTCACTATCATGCAAAGGATCTGGTATCACATAGGCCACGTTCTCCAACCATGATGAAAGAAAGTTACAATTCAATATACACATCAACATAATACCAAGACACTCAGGGTTAAAACTCAACCACTCATCTGAATAATTCATGATAAAAATTAAATTATAATGGACAAAAATGGATGAAAAAGTCATAGTGGAAAAATGTTCACCTTAGAACTGAATGATAAATAAAAATATGACATATGAGGGGTGCCTGGGTAGCTCAGTCCAACTCTTGATCTCAGCTCAGGAGATCATAATCTCTCCGTGAGATCAAGCCCTGAATCAGGCTCTGCACTGACAGCAGGGAGCCTGCTTGGGATTCTCTCTTTCCCTCTCTCTCTACCCCTCCCCAGCTCTCTCTCACGCACTCACACACACACTCTCTCAAAATAAATAAGCAAACTAAAAGCAATAAAAAAATGTGACATAGGAGGGGCGCCTGGGTGGCTTAGTTGGTTAAGCGTCTGACTTTCGCTTAGGTCATGATCTCCGGTTCGTGGGTTCGAGTCCCACGTCGGGCTCTGTGCTGACTGCCAGCTCAGAGCCTGGAGCCTGTTTCAGAGTCTGTGATTCCCTCTCTCTCTGACCCTCCCCTGCTCACATTCTCTCTCTCTCTCTCCTAGAAATAAATAAAACATTTTTTAAAAATATGACATAGGAAAACTTGTGCAGGGCAGATTTATTATATCTAGGGGCACCTGGCTGGCTCAGTCAGTAGAACATGTGTGTTTGAGCCCCATGTTGGGTACATAGATTACTTAAAAATAATCTTTGAGGTGCCTAGGTGGCTCAGTTGGTTGAGCATCCAATTCTTGATTTTGGCTCAGGTCATGAACTCCTAATGGTGAGACTGAGCCCTCAGGGCTCTGTGCAGAGCATGGAGCTTGCTTAAGATTCTCTCTCTCTCTCTCTCTCTCTCTCTCTCTCTCTCTCCTCTGCCCTTTTTTCCCATTTGTGTGCTGTCTCTCTAAAATAAATTTTTTTATTAAAAATAAAATATTAAGAAAGAAAGAAAGAAAGAACAGAAAGAAAAGGAAGGAAAGGAAAGGAAAGGAAAGGAAAGGAAAGGAAAGGAAAGGAAAGGAAAGGAAAGGAAAGGAAAGGAAAAAGAAAAGAAAAAGGGGAACAGGTGAATATAAAGGACCTAAGGTGTTAGACAAAGAATAATGAATAACCCTAACTCAAAGGGGACTGAGATGGGGAAACCTCCAGAAATAAAGAGGAGGTGCTAGCTGGGCTCGGGATCAGAAGTGATTGTCCCTGACCCATCTATAAACACCCTGACTGGGGTCTGGGAAGTGGGTGGGCTGGAAGATGGCAGCATCTGACCCACAAGGCGTATGTCCACCAGCCATAAGGATAGGAAAATCCTGAGAAGGGGAGCTTGTAAGCCTCAGTGTGGCTTCTGGAAGCAGTGGCAGATTCGAGCCCAACCCGGATCAGCCTGATGAGTGAACAATGGGGAGTGTCTGTGTTCTGCCTCTCTGGCCCCCATGTCACCTTTTGGGTCTCTGATGTCTCTGTCTTTCCATCTGCAAGTCTCTGAGTCTGTATCTCTGGCTCAGTAACTTCTCTCTTCCTCTGCCCCTCTCTCTATCCCTGTATCCTCCAGACTCAGCACCCATCAGCTCTCCTGTCCAGCTCTGACATTCTTGCCTTCTCTCTCTCTCTTTCTCTCTCTCTCTCTCCATGTTTCTGTATCTCACTCTGTTTCTCTTTCTCTGATTTTTTTCTTTAGTCATTGTCATGTCATCTTCCCTCTGCTGCCACTGCTCTAAATTGTCGCTGACACTTTCTGTCTCTGGGCTGTCTCACACTCTTCCTTCAGTGTCTCTAGGCTCTGTGTCTCAGGGCTGAAATCGCAGGGTCAGGATGAAGTGCCCTTTCTGCAGCCCTTCTCTGTCCAGAGATCTCCTGGGAGACAGTGGAGGAACGGAGTGAGAGGTGGACAGACCCGAGCTAACAGCTTCAGAGTCACCCTAGGACTTGGTGGACGGGAGACTTCCCACAAGTCTTGCGTGGGCAATAGAGGACCCGTCTTGGGCAGGGGGAGACTGCACATGTGAGATGATGTGTGCACCCAGGTTCGTGTGCAACTGTTGAGTCTTGGGGAGAGGTGAGGTGTGGAGTCAGAGGGGTCCAGAAGAGGGGTGCCAATCTCTAGGTGGTTTTTTTTTTTTTAATTTAAATCCAAGTTAGTTAACACATAGTGTAATAATGATTTCAGGCCAACCTCAATTGTTCTTCATGATAGACTTTGTCCCGGGCTTCACCCGCCTAAACCTTCCTTGGTCTTGACCCCGCCCCCTGAACTCTGGCCCCGCCCCGAGCCCTGACTCCTCCCCTTGCGCTCTGACCCCGCCCCCAGGAGTCGAGGCCAATGGTGGCCAAAGCCCGGTCTCTGATAGCACGTGGTGCAGACCACCCTGGAACGTGGCCATCTTGCAGGAAGGACCCCACTGCATCCCCCGTGGGTTGGGTCCTCTTGGCTGTGAGTGCAGGGCTGGGGGAGAGGCCTGGGGCTGGGGTCGGGGCTTCATCTCTGGGGTGCGGCCTGAGAAGAAGAGGGGGCGCTTTTCCTCAGCAGTGGAAAGGTGTCAGGCGCGAAGCTGGAGAGGGGTTGAGACTGGGGATGGATTCGCCGAAGAATTGCTTGTGGATGGAACTGAGAGGGACCATCTCGAGTTGGGGCGCAGATGAGGGGAGGCTGCCAGGGCACGGATGAGCTGAGCAGGGAGAGGGGTGGGCCCATCCACAGCGGCCACAGCATCAGGCTGGGTCCACACAACCTTGGTGCGCACCGAGAGCCCGGCAGCCAGACCGCACGCTCGCCAAACCCAACTCAGCAACCACAGAGCCGGACCCGGTCAGCACCAGCAGCGTCACCATCTGGTGTCTGGCTGGCACTTACGTCCTAGAGTGAGTCTTTCAGTCACTGTCACTGCCATGTGCCCGTGGGGGGGGTCTCTCCCTGATGGGTCTGCCCCCATCCGTGTCTCCGAGGCTGGCTCCTATCCCAGGCGACGGCCCAAGCGTCCTGCAGCGTGTGATTGCCCCAGTGGTGTCGGAGGGGGTCTGGGGTGCGTACTATGCACTGCATTCCTTCTACCTCAGTTCCCTCTTGATTCACTCTCTTTTGGGCCTCATGGGCAAGGGGCTGAGGAAACTGAATTCCTTGCATCATGGAACTTTAATTCAGCATCCATGACCAGCCCTTTCACCGTGTTTATATTTGTTTCACTGACTCACACCCTCGAATAATGATTCCCTCTTATCCCCATAATCCACTCCCACTCTCCACTCCCCAGAAGCACCCCTTCTAGTGCTTTCATTGGGCATCATGACTTGACTGTGCTCAGCAGAATGAGTGTTTGTGAGCTCACACTAATTTATGTAAAGCTATTATGCTCCATAACTCATCGTGTGTTCACCTTTTTCACTCATGGCTGAGTTTTTAAACTCCATCCTTGGTGTCCTTTGTCTGCTATGTACTTCCTACTCTGCTCAGGGCCTCATGGGAAATGTTAGCACATGTCACTGTCCACCCCCCCAGGGTGGACACCCACCCCTCCCACAAAGGACATGGCCACCCTGTGTCTCTGCAGAACCTGATGTCTCCAGACATTCCTTATGTCCCCTGGAGGTGGTGGTGGGTGGGGTTTGCCCCCATTTGAAAACCACTGGTCTTCCCCTTCCACTGCAGGACACAGGCTGGGGGGTGGGGGTGTCCTTAGCTTCCAGGCGCAACACATCTAGAAAGGCTAGATGATGCCAGAATTTTGTATGTATTTAGTTTGCATAAGGGGAGCGGAATGGCAAGAGGATTCAAGTGTTGGCCGCTATGGTCTCCTGGATCCACTGCAGGTAGGGAGTCAGTTTGGTGTAGATGGCAGGCATACTGGAGTGGCGACATGGGATGTGGCCCCAGGACATGATTCCTTGAAGCATACCATCACAGATCAGTGGGCTCCCCGAGTCACCCTGCGGCACAAGGAGGAGAGGAAAAGAAAGCTCAGCAAGGTCACAGGGTCAGTCTGCAGAGCTCCCCCTCCAAGACCTGGGTTCACAGAGCGCAGTGACTCCCCAGCTCCAGGAAAAGTCACAGTTCTCTCCAGGGTCCACTGCCAGAGGGCCGGTGGGATTCCAACAGAGGAGACAGCGGCTTAAGTCCTGGCCAACAGGGGTGGGACTTCAGGGTCGAGTTTCTGCGCAGGGGGCAGGGTCCGGGAGAACGGTCCCAGACAACAGGTCAGTGGGGAAGGGGGGTGGGACCTTCAGGACTCATCTCTGATGTCACCTCTCCCAAACAGCTTTCTTGGACAGGATACCACTCCACAGGGCACTGGGGGACCATGGAAGGAGGTGAGCATCTCAGTTCTGAGATGAGAATGACCCCCTGGGGCAGGACAGGATGGAATGGAGGGGGAATGAGGGACAGAGGCGTGTAGACAACGCTGGGATGAGGGTCCAGCTGCAAGAAGGACAAGCATAGGTTGAACTAGGCAATGGACACAAAGCGACAGTGGGTGAGACAGGAGTGGCCAGGCTTGGGGAGGGACGGGTTGGGGGAGGAGAAGCTGGGGGTGTGGCCCAGAGACTGGGGGACTTACAGACCCAGGGGTGGAGGAGGGAGTAGGCTTGGTGGAAAGTGCTGGGCTCACGTGGGGCTTGAGGAGGTGAGAGGCTGGGCTCCCACCTGCATGTGGTGGGGGGGCTGGGGGGGACATCGTGAGTGTAGATGTGTCCTTGGGGCTGCTCAGCTGAGAGACTAGGGCCAAAGCTCAGGTCATCCCGAGTCCTGTCTGCCCCTCTCCTCACTCATACTCGCTCAGCAAACCCTGGGGCTCTCTGTAGAGCTGTCAGAAGCGGACCCCTTCTCCCTCCCCGCCTCCACCCTGCCCAGCCCCCTCCTCAGCCGCCTCTCCTCACCCCTGTGGTCTGACGCACACAGATGCCTGCGGGACCCGTGAACACCCAAGTCAGGCCCTGCCCTGCTTCTGCTCAGCATCGCCCGTGGCCCCCGGGCCCCTCAGAGGAACAGGGGCGCCCTCCCCGTGCTCCCAGGTGAGGCCCCACAGGATGGGCCCCTTTCTTCCCTCTGGCGTCACCCCCCACCCCCACTGGGCTCCGTCCACACTGGCCTCGCTGACACCCGCACACACACCAGGCCCGCATCCCTCGGGGCCTCTGCGCCTGCTCTTCCCCCACGCTCCGCACCCTCACCTGCCGCAGGTGTTGGCTCTATGTCCCTCCCCACGCCTTCTCCTCCCCCATCACCCCTGCTGTCTCCCCCAGCTCCACGGCGTCTCCTCCTGCCCCGTCGCACGGCCACCTGCTGACACGCACTATCACTTCTGGGTCACGTTCACTGCTTCTGTGTCCCCTCGCACAGTGGGGCTCCGTGAGGGGCGCTGTGCTCTGTCTGCTCACTGCTGGCTTCCCAGGGGCTAGGTTGGTGCTGGGCGCGTGATAGATGCTCAGTAAATACGTGCTGCGCGGAGGAAGGGGTGGTGTGGGGGACTGAGGTGCGGGTAGTGCTGGATGGGGGAGTGGGAGAGGCGGGCGCTGAGGCCCCCGGGGGGCGGAGCTACAGCCGGGCGGGGGGGGGGCGACAGATGCTGGTGAACCCTCCCACCCCACCTCTGAATTTAGTCCCCCCACCCCGCCCCGCCCCAAGCCATGCATAGCCCCAAGGATACAGGCTGGCTCACCAGACATTTGTCGTTTTTGCTCTCCCAGGGCCCAGCGCACAACATGTGATCTGTCACCTCCTGGGAGTGGGCCTTGGCACATTCATCATTGGACAGGAGTTTGAGGTCCACACACTGTACCTCACCATCTGTTGTGACTAGGAGCAGGGAGAAAAGGGCTGTGGCCAGAATCCTGGCCGCTCCTCAGCCCCTTGCCCCTCAGCCCCTGGAATCTGGGTCCCCCCAGCCCCCTCTTCCTTACACCCAAGTATCTGGTCTCCAGGCGGCACAGGCTGGCCCCGGAGTACGCTTACGAGGTTGGATGCAGCCCCAGCCAAAGCTATAGCAGGTGCTCCGCAGCTTGGGCTCCTGTGTAGGCAGGTTGAGGATCTGCACGGTGTCTGTTTTCCGAATGGGATATTCCAGGCGGAGCAGCATGATGTCATGTTCGTAGTCCCCTCTAGGGACGCAGGTGTAACCCTCCTGGATGCTCAGGTTGAATCCAGGGTGGGGGAAGTTTGTAGCTCCCTGGAATAATTGGGCTGGGTCTCCATGCTCAAACAGGTTGTGGAGACCCACCCAGATCTGGTAACGGCTGGGGAGAGAGGGGGTCCCAGGGGATGAGGAGAGAGGAAGGGGAAAGGGAGATGGGCCAGGGAGCATCAGGGAGGGTCCTGGAGAGAGAGAGAGGCAAAGAGAAAACTTGGAGAGAGGCCGCGCGCAGGAAAGACTTAGAGTCGTGGAGAAATAGAGACCTTGAGAAAACGAACGATTGGAACAGCAAGAAAGGCGGATCCAGAGACAAAGAGAAGCATCGAAAGAGAGAGCTCAAGGGGCGCCTGGGGGGCTCAGTCGGTTAAGCGTCTGACTTTGGCTCAGGTCATGATCTTGTGGTTCATGGGGTTGAGTCCCGTGTTGGACTCTGTGCTGACAGCTCAGAGCCTGGAGCCTGGTTCTCTGATTCTGTGTCTCCCTCTCTCTCCGCCCCTCCCCTGCTCATGCTCTGTCTCTCAAAAATGAATAAACACTTTTAAATTTTTCAAAAGGAAAAGAAAAAGAGAGAGCTTGAAACAGAAGGGGGATGAGGCGGAGGGGAGAACGGTGAGCCAGAAGGAGCACAAAGGAGACGGGAGAGGAAGAGAAAAGGCAGCAACTCTGGAAAAGTGTCCTGGGGAAGAAGCAGGAGGGAAGGGACAGACAGACGGGGAAGGAGAAGGAGCAGCGGGTGAAGGGACAGAAAGACAAAGAACCAAAGGAGGGAGTGAGGAACATCCGTGGGGGGGAGGGGGGGAGCAAGAGAGAGAACAGGGAGGGGGGAGGGGGGAGGGGCTTGGGACTGCATGCTCCCTCTCTCTCTCTGCAGTGGGGGCTGTGCGGTGGGGTCCCCGGCAGAAGGTGGCTTGGCCCTGAGCTCAAGGTCAGCATCCTCCTCCTTCCCTCTCTCCTCCTCCCTCCCTCTCTCCTCCTCCCTCTCCTTTCTCTCCCTCCTCCCGCCTCCTCCTCCTCCGCTTCCTTTTCCCCCCTCCTCCTTCCTCTAGGGCTCCCACTAGGCTCCAGCTGAAGCCAGCCTCTTCCTGTGTCCCCCTGGAGTGGATCACTGTCCTGGAAGGAGGGGCTGCGCATGTGAGACCCCCTCCCTCAGAGGCATGTCAAGACAGTCCCTTCCTTTTCTCTGGGGATCCCCGTCAGTCCCGTGGGGGGTGCTCAGCAGCAATGAGGGAGAGGGAGTGAAGCAGAGACCAGGAGACAGGAAGGGGGAGGGTGAGACATACATTGACAGGGATGCAGAGGGACCCAGAGATGGACAGAGACATGGAGAGACACAGCGACCCAGAGGCCAAAGACAGAGGGAGACAGAGAAGAATCTTAGTCACACAGACACACAATGAAGCCACTTACAGAGAGACACAGGGAGACAGGAGAGGGACACATAGGAACAAAGTGACAAGGGGAGACAGAGAGACACAGGGACCAATGGAAGACTTCCCTGGGGTTGTCCCTGCTGCTCTCCATGACAGACCAGCAATGTCTTTCTCTCCCTGAGCCCCCCAACCTCCCCTGAGGCCAATCCGGCAGCAGTGACTGGTTTTCATTCCTATGGGAGCACAGACCCCCCCTCCCCAGTGCGCATACTCACCACTGATAGCAGTGAGCAGCTGTGAGCACCCACTGTGGGTGCACCAGGACGCCCCCGCACTTGGAATGGGTGAAATTGTACACAAGCGTGTGCCGGGGTTGGAAACTCTTCTCACAGCCCTTGGATTCCACCTCCTGGGTTTGGCCCTGGGACACAGTGCCTGTGGACATGCACTAGGTCAGGGCAGGTGAGAGGGGGCACTGGAGCTGGGAGTGAGCAGTGCTCGGAGGTTGAAGGGACCTTGGTCCTAGAGGAGCATGGCAAGGTGTGTGGAAAGGGTCTGGAATTCTCCAGCAGTCCTTCATTGTGTTGATGGTCCATCCCGGGTGGGGAGAATTTCTGCTGAGATAGAGCCCATCCCAGGGATCAGGTAGGAGACGACAAGGCAGCGTCTGGAGCAACTTGTGATGTGGAGGCCAGGTGTTTGGGGGTGATTTGGAGGTCTTGGACTAGGGGACAGGTGGCCTTGGTGGAGGTGTTGGCTCAGAGAAGAGGAAAGGTTCTAGAAACCAGTGTTAAGGACCCCAAAGGAGAGGGTCACTGACTCGAAGGGAAGAATTTGGGTACCTCAGGCTTAGATAGTTCTATGCCTGGGTGGGACTTTCACGTTCTGAGAAGTTTTCAGTATTTAGGGGACGGGGCAGGGAGCTGACGGCTGGATAGGAAAGGTCACCTGGGGGCTCAGGAGCCACAGCACTGGACCCTGGAGAGCTAGGAGGTAGGAGGGGAAGATCAGGATCCCATGATCCAGTGAAGAGGGGGCATTTCTTGGAAGAGCTGGGGAACTCCAAAGAGAGAGACAGAGATGGCCCCAGGCTGTACCTGTCTGGTAACTGTCAGAGGGTCACTGGGAGGAAGCAGGAACCCAGTGTGGCAGTAAGGACTGTGAGAAATGCAGCAGCGTGGAGAGCTAAGGAAGGTTGGGGGGTGAGAGTGGAGAGGTAGGAGGCACCTGGCACCCTATTGGGGCTGGACTGAGGGAACTGCCTGGTGAGAGGGAAGGCCTTATAAGGGCAGGGGGTGGAGGAAGGCACCCTGAGAGTCAGGGCCCCTCTCCCTCTCCCAGATCCACTATACTCACCGGTCGGCCCCAGGGACATTGCCAGGTACAGGGCCAAGAACCACATGGTGGCAGGGTGTCCAGGAGGTGGCAGGCAGTGAGCTAGTAGCTGGGGAGCAAGCTTGGGGAGCCTTTAAATGCCTTCACCCACAGGGCCCCGCCCCTACTCTGCCGGCACCCAGAAGCTGGCCAAGGCCTGCCTCTCCTTCTGGGTATGGACAGCCCCAGACCCCCACCCCCAGGCCTATGGAAGGGATGACAGAGCAAGGACCTGTTGTTCATAGGTCCTTAACCATGCCGGATATATTCCAGGGTCTGAGGCCAGGGCTTATGGCTCTGTTTCCTTGGTCTTGGGGACAGAGGCAGTAAGGAGGAGGCCCAGAAAGACAGAATCAACAGCTTTGGAGAATCGTGATGCCCATTACAAAGCCTCAAATGCCTACACCTGTCCCCATCCTAATCCCCATACACAACCTCAACCCAATCCCAGTGCAACCCAACCCAACCAGCCTCAACCCCACATAGGTCCAATCCAAGGCAAACGAACCCACCCAACTTAGCCTAACCAAACACAGCCCCCACATCTTCTCCATTCAAAATCAAACCAAACCCACATCATCCTCACATCCAACACAATCTTACTTCCAGGCCTTCTACATCCCCAAATACATCCCCTACCATCCCCAATTCAACCCCCACACCTTTCCCATTGAAATCAAACCAAAACCATTCCAAACCCTAACAACGCCATCTAAAACCAGCCCTCACAACATCCAGCCCAAAGTCCGTTCAACCCGACCCAACCCTGTTCCCAGTACAAACCATAACCACAACTCCACCTCCATTCTAATTGCCTTTCCTGCTGCATCCCCAACCCTACCCAAAGCATTTTCTCTGGGGCAAGGGAAACCCAATCCAACCCCATCCCACTCCTAAGGCTGCCCACACCCCTCCTCCACCCATGATCCCCTCTAGGCTCTGACCTCACAAGAGTCGTGCCCCCAGGTTCCATGTCTGCACACAACATGGTGTCCATCAAGGGCCCTGGGTAGTCCTTGTTACAAGATGTGGCCAAGATAGCACTGCCCTTGGCACAATGCAATGCGTCAGGGAGACCCACTGGGGAGATAAGTGACTTTAGAGTGGACCCATAAGATCAGGCCTCTAA
Source organism: Proteles cristata cristata (assembly GCA_017311185.1). Classification (NCBI taxonomy): domain Eukaryota; kingdom Metazoa; phylum Chordata; class Mammalia; order Carnivora; family Hyaenidae; genus Proteles; species Proteles cristata. Next base: position 162,832 of record JAESUZ010004881.1, read on the forward strand.
TCCCTCTCCCAACAAAGTGGAGTCCTGGTTTTTGGATAGCAGGCTTGTGACCCTTCTCAAGCACCTTGCTACCCCTGACTTCCAGGGTTTCTGGGGTCCTTATCCCAAAAGGGCCTAAGTCAGACCCATGCAGGCCTTATCCACAGGGGGGCAGTCATGGGCAGTGCCAGGCAGTACACGTGACTCATGGGGCCACATGACATGACTAAGCTCTATGTCATACAAGGTTATGAATGTGGTCATACTATATCAGCAATGTGCACACGTGTGAATCAGACATTCAGACTTAGGTACTGATAAGGACAGCACTTGAAGCTGAAATTCACTTGACATGTATATGTGATGCCAGAATCACAGCAGGTGTCCATATGTGTATATGGACGTAGGTAGTTAAGACATGAGTGCATGTGCCTACTCACAAACTCAGACCTAAATTCACAGTCCCCAGTGGAGGTCTGGACATCCAATGTCAGACATGCCCACACTTGAACACAGGGTCTAGACATACAAGCTGGGGTCCTGATAAGGATACATGGGGGAGAGACATCCATATGCACTCAGGTCCCTCAAGACATGTCCACAAACACGCATCTATAAAATGGTAATATATACAGAATTTGACCTATGTGTGTTTCCATTTCCTCATCTGTTAAAGGAGGATTGTTGTAAGGGTAAATAGGTGTGTGTGTGTGTGTGTGTGTGTGTGTGTGTGTATGAGAGAGAGAGAGAGAGAGAGAGAGATAATGCTTAGAACATAGCTACTGTTTAATAAATATTAGTTATTTTAATCAAGGATACATGATATATATGGGACATATATGTGGATACTCAAGTTGTGGACACAAATACGGTCAAAGTCAAACATATATGCAGACCTCAATTAGACAGTCAAGGTCAAAATCTGATTAATCCACAAGCCACTTAGTGGTGTGTCAAAGTAGCAGGCACAAACCCAGAGACGAAGCATTCAGATGTGGCCCTAATGGATCCGACTCCAGGGCACACCTGGACACAGGGCCAGGCATTGAAGATGTAAGAGACATAGCAAGAGGCACAGGCAGCCAGGACAAGACATATTTATCCATATTTACACCAGTCTTCAAGTCAGATGCTTGATATTCAAGGTCTCTCATTGGGTTTCACATATGATGACAAGCTTCACAAGTGCAAGTGAGTAGGAGACAGGTACAGTCTTGCACATACAGATACACACAAACACACACACAGAGAGAGAGAGAGAGAGAGAGAATGAGAGAGAGAGCGAGAGCTGCACTATGCACAAGTACCAAACAGGTAGTTTTCAAGGTCAAGGACTATGAACCTTTAAAAGGGGATACATAGATCTATCCCCTCAAGGTCAAAACCACACACACACACACACACACACACAGATGCCAACACTAGGGCAGGATTTGATACAGATCATACATACAGATGCAGTGACCACACTCATTCCCCTGCTGTTGGGATCTGGGCCCGGAACTCTGGTGAGCACAGGGCAGCAGATGTGCTGGGATGAAGAGCATGAGGAAAACAGCAATGTTGTCTTCCAGGGAAAGGTAGAGGTAAGAACTGGCTCATGTTGGGAGAAGTTCTCCAGTGGCATGTCACGTGTCTTCAGAGCAAAGGAGTAAATACATTTTATACTCTCGATAGTCTATTGAGTTTGTTTTTCTATCATGCAGCCTTTCAAGATAGTATCTCCCTCAGAGAAGGTTTGTTTACTGTCCGTAATAACCAAGATAATATCTGTTTATGGCCAAGGACATTAAACATAGTATGTTCTTCCAAGCATTTTTGCATGCGGCCCACAATTATAAAGATAATATCTCCATCAGGGACAAATTTTAGACAGGTTTGCCAACAGACCCCTTATCCTTAAGAAGAAGGATTCCTAAGTTCCAGGGGTGCCTGGGTGGCTCAGTTGGTTAAGCTTCCGACTCCTGGTTTCAGCTCAGATCATGATCTCATGGTTTCATGAGTTTGAGCCCTGCGTCAGGCTCACACTAACAGTGCAGAACCTGCTTGGGATTCTGTTTCCCTCTCTCTACCCTTCTCTCACTCACTCTGTCTCTGGTCTATCTCAAAATAAAAAATAAATAAGAAGAATTCCTAAGCCCCAGTCCTTGGCTATGGCACAAACCAATGTGAGTGCAGAATCCACCTATGCTCCTCTGATCACCCCCGTGGGACTTGGAGGGCAAGGCAAACTGATGTGTGTTCTGCCAGTACTCATGAAACTGGCCAGATAACATTTGTTTGCAAGTCAGTAAAATCATAGACTGTTCAGAGTTCTTGACAAACAGCTAGACACTGAGGTAGCACCTGGCCAGATGGTGCTGAGGTGGGTAAGGAGCCTGTTGCATGCAGACACATGGTGGAGGACAGACCAGGAGTGAGCTGAATTCTGGAGGAGAGTTGTAAGCTGTGGAGAAGCTGGATGCTTCTCCCAGATGGATCCCCCTCCAGATACAAATTCATCCCACCTGCTGCTTGAGAAAATTCCTTTCACATCTCATGTCCCTCCCCATCCCACAAAGAGCTCTTCATCCTAGGTTCTCCCTCTGGGGAGAGTAAACTGTTCTCTGAGGTATCAGGGCAGACCCAAGGTGCCTCACAACCTTGAAATCACACTTGCTCCCTGTATTTTCTCCATGGCCTGAGCCCTAGCTCAGACCACATCTCTATTTGGACCCTCTCCACGTTATCCTCCCTTTAATTAGGGTCTTCCTATATGTCACCTCTCTGACCTCAGGATGTTCTTCCTTCCCAAGCATGCCTTTGCTTTAGCAGCAGTCACCTGGATGGCTGGAATTTCATTTTGCAACGTAACTTGGTCACTCATAGTGGGGAGGGGCAGAGAGAGAGGAAGAGAGAATCTCAAGAAGGCTCCACACTGTCACCACAGAGCCTGAAGAGAGGCTCCATCCCATGAACCATGAGATCATGACCTGAGCCAAAATCAAGAGCTGGATGCTCAACTGACTGAGCCACCCCGGCGCCCCCCACATGGTAATATATTCTTTATCTAGGATTGCTACTCTGGTCCATTTAATGGGTGAACAGAAAAGCCGTTAGTTGGCAGTGGACCTCAGAACAAATGAAGGCTCAGCAAAAAGTCCAGTCAGCCACAACAAGCTGCACTGTCACTTAGGCTGTATGAACCAAGAGATCCAAAGGTTGCATCACTCAGCCACTGTTGAAGGTCAAATCTGCCAGCAGCAAAAACCAACACTGAATCTCCAATAAGGCACCATTTTAAGGGCAACTACCCACTCTCTTGTTGGTAGTCCTCTCATCATAAAAGGGCAAGTGTTTTCTTCCTACCGGAAGAGTCATTTACTCTGGTTAGGGAGCTCTCTACATACACTGACTCTGCCAAAGGAACCATCAGTGAACTTACATAAAGCCTTATCCACGGTCATGGTATCGCACACAGCATTTCTTCTGATCGAGAATCTCATGGGCCCCTGAGTGGCTCAGTAGGTTGAGCGTCCCACTCGATTTCAGCTCAGGTCATAAGGGCACAGGAGTAGAAGGGGTTCTGGGAAAATGTATGAGTTGTTGGGAAGGGTCTGGAATTCTAGAACCATCCCTGGTATTGTGGGTTGGTGGCATGTCCTGGGTGGGGAGGCTATGCTGAGACCAGAGCCAACCACAGGAATCAATCAGGAAACAAGAAGGCAGCATCTGGGGCAGTGTGTGGTCTAAGGGTTGGGTGATTTGAGGTCTCACACATGGGGGATAGGAGGCTGTGGGGTCTGGGGTATTAAGAGTTTCCAGAAACTCAGGATAAGGTGCCCAGAGGGAGAGAGGCTTTGGAGGTAGAAGATCACTGACTTAGGTGATAGTTCTGGTGGGTTGAGAAGAGCATCTTGTATGGGTTTAGGGTGTTTTGGGAACAGGTTTCCAGGATTGAAGCTGGAAACAGTCCGCTTGTCTGAGGGCTGAGAGAATTGGATAATCCCAGGTCACAGCGTAATAGAGAGAAAGTCAAGTCTGGGAGTGTCTCCTTTAAGCTGCTGGTATTCTTTTTTTTTATTTTTTTTTTACAGGTTTTTTTTTTAATTTTTTAAATGTTTTATTTATTTCTAGGAGGGAGGGATAGACAGCGTGAGCAGGGGAGGGTCAGAGAGAGAGGGAGTCACAGACTGAAACAGGCTCCAAGCTCTGAGCTGGCAGTCAGCACAGAGCCCGACGCGGGGCTCGAACCCACGAACCGCGAGATCATGACCCAAGCGAAAGTCGGACTCTTAACGACTAAGCCACCCAGGCGCCCCTGAGCTGCTGGTATTCTAAGATGCAGTAGGAGTCCCAAGGTCAGTGCTGGGGTCAAAGTGGACTGCACTTGGGAGGACAGTAGTGATGGCAATCATCTTGGGATGGGGTGAGGACAGCCTTTTGTTTCTGAAGACAATGGAAGTCATGGACTGAGGTAATGGAGGGACTTGGGATTCTCTTAGGGGTGGTCTCAGGGCAAGTATGGAAAAGGCGGTAAAGTACTTAAAGTCTTAGGGATCCTGATTCACTTTGTTACCCAAATCAAGAGTATTCTCATGCAAAATCCAACACCCCCTGCAATAGACTATGTAGGTCTCAGGAGCTAGATTTATGCATCTCAAGTTTCATCTTTGGAGGGTCTCAGGAGAAATAGGAAGGTTTTCTAGTTTTCTACCATTTTGGTTACCAAGGCTGTTCAGGAAAACCAAACTAACTCATCGTGGTCTAGTCTTAAGATACGTGTTAAAAACTTGTGGCAGAGAAGGACAAACACCATATGTTTGCATGTATAGGAGGATTGGGAGGAACTTAATGGAGGACCATGGGGGAGAAGAAGGGGGGAAATAGTGGGGAAGAGGGAGAGAGGCAAACCACGAGAGACTCTTGAATGCTGAGAACAAACTGAGGACTGATGGGTATGGGGGGGGAGGCGGGGGGATGGACATGGAGGAGGGCACTGGTGGGGATGAGCACTGGATGTTATATGGAAATCAACTTGACAATAAACTATTTGTAAAAAAAAAAAAAAAAAGATACATGTTAAAAACTTGATAGAAAAGTCTTCCTCCTTTCTAGTTAAGTAACCAGAGAAGGTGTCAGGATAATGAATAAAAAATGTTTAGGGGCGCCTGGGTGGCTTAGTCAGTTAAGCGTCCGACTTTCGCTTAGGTCATGATCTCGTGGTTCGTGGGTTCGGGCCCCGCGTCGGGCTCTGTGCTGACTGCCAGCTCAGAGCCTGGAGCCTGTTTCAGTCTGTGACTCCCTCTCTCTCTGACCCTCCCCTGCTCACGCTGTCTCTCTCTCTCTCTCCCAGAAATTTAAAAAAAAAATGTTTAAAAGGTGGGCATTGAGGGGTGCCTTGCTGGATCAGTCAGTAGAGCATGGGATTCTTGATCTCAGAGTAGGTGGGGCAGGTGAGTTTTGAGGCCACATTGGGGTAGTGTTACTTTTTTAAAAAATAATAAAATCTCTCCCTTAAAAAATAAATTAGGGGCACCTGGGTAGCTCAGTCAGTTAAGCAACCAACTATTGGTTTTGGCTCAGGTCACTCACAACTCATGAGTTCGAGCCCCACATCTGGTTCCACACTGACAGCACAGAAGGATTCAATCTCTCTCTCTCTTTCTCTCTCTCAATAAACTTTAAAAATCTTAAAAAAATAAGTGGACACTGAACACCTGAATCTCTTATAACACTGTACATTAAATATACTGGAATCAACAATAACCAAAAAGATGAGTAGAGATAAACCCATTTTAAGACCATCAGGACTGGAGTAGAGGAATATAGTCATCCAGAGGCCTGATTCCCCACATGCAAATCAGGGGCTCTCCCAAGTCACCTTGTGGAGAGAGGAACTTCTGGATCCAGCAGCCCATCCACATCCTAATCCTCATCCACAACCCTAACCAAAATCTCACCTGACCCGACGTAACTCAATCCAGCCCAACCCCATACAACCCCTACTCAGCTCATTTCAACCCAACTCTGGCCAATGGCCCTTCCAGAATGGAGCGCTGGAGTCTAGGGTTCTTGGGCAAGTCACATCCAGCGTCTCTCATACACCTTTCCACAATGGCCCCCTGTGATCCTGGGCTCCTTGTCAGACACCAGGATTCAGCCAGATGCCACATGGGCCCTTCCCACAAGGGGGCAAGCATGGTCAGTACCATGGGCAGTGCAAGTGGTGGGAGAGGTGGCACAGGTGGGGCCAGTTGCAGCCACATGACATCTTGGTGGCAACCTTGTGTCTCACAGCACTTGCTGAAACAAGTATCTCTTGTATCTCTTGGGTATCGTGCTTGGGTATCGTGTTTGGGTATCGTGCTTGGGTATCGTGCTTATGCAGACTGTGCTCACCAGGAGCACCCACATGGAGTTGTGTAGACAGGGGCTGGGCACAAGTTGAGTGCAGGGTAGACAAAAAGACCAAAGTGTGAGGGGCGCCTGGGTGGCTTAGTCGGTTGAGCATCCGACTTTCGCTTAGGTCATGATCTCGTGGTTGGTGGGTTCGAGCCCCGCGTCGGGCTCTGTGCTGACTGCCAGCTCGGAGCCTGGAGCCTGTTTCAGCCTGTGACTCCCTCTCTCTCTCACCTTCCCCTGCTCACGCTGTCTCTCTCTCTCTCCTAGAAATAAATAAAAATATATTTAAAAAAAAAAAAAAAAAAGACCAAAGTGTGAGCAACCTGGGCTCTCTCAACCCTGTGGGATGCTGGAGTTTCAATGACCCACTGGTAACATCCTAGAGCCAGGGTCCAAGCCCTGCGTCTCAGACTCCTTGGAGTCCCAAGGCAACCACACACTGGGGTCCAACCCCCAAGCTCAAGTACATCCTTCCGCATAGTATGGGAGTCGGGAAATGTCCTACACTTTTCCCCAACCTTGGAGTCCAGGTCCCCAGACTACCTCCCACAGCATCCAGGGGCCAACCCCCAGACCTCTCCATCCCCAGATCCAGGATCCTGTTATTCTGACCTACCCACTCATAACTCATCAGAACCATAAGCCCCGCATTGTCACAGCCTTTGTCAGTGGGTCCCATGTAGCACACCGTGTGGGGAGATGAGGTTGAATGTCCACACATTGAGGGTCACTTGCCAGAGCTGGGAGTGAAGCTCAGATTCCTCACCTTCCAGGAACTTGTCACCTTCCTGGGTCTCTGGGAAAGTGAGTGGAAAATCCCTAAAGACAAGAGCCCTTTGCTCTACTGTTACCACTTCCCTGGGCCCTACTCTACCTACATATTATTCACATATGCTTTTCCTGAAACTTCTCCAGAAGCCCCTGGGTGTTTTAAAGCAATATTCTTTCTGCTGCTTATTTTTCCAGAATTTCTCCCCACCTCCTTTGACCTCATTTGCTATAGGTGTGTGTGTGTGTGTGTGTGTGTGTGTGATGGCTTCACTGTCCAAGATATATTCAAGATCACAGCCATACACACAGACATATATATTAGGCAGGGTTTGCACATACAGGTCAAATGACCACATTCTGTCTGGTCAGCCTGGGGAAACATGGATGTGGTAAATAAGACACGTAGAAGAATGGACGAGGGTGTCCTGGAGAAAAAGATGGAGAGGGTGTGCTGTGAACAGTGTTGGGGTAGAATTCTCTATGGACCCTCAATGCTTCTGCCTGTCTTCTGAGCAATGGCATTAACATAGTTTGCTTAGATAAGATGTTTGTCTAGCAAGCAATCTTAAATGGTTATTTCCCTCAGAACAGTTTCTTTACTGTCCAGGTGATAAAAACATCTCTCCAGAAAAATCTGTTTATTGTCCTAGCTAGTAAAGATAATGCCCCCCACTCTCACAAAGATTTATTTGCTGTCGAAGCAATAAATATGTCTCCTGGGCCTATCTGTTTATAGCTCAGATTAATAAAGATACTATCTCTCTCCTGAGCTATGACTGAGAAGATTTACTGACAGCCCTCTGATAAGATCGTGGATTTCCTCCGTTGTGGTACAAAACAGTGTGTCTGCAGCATAAACCTGGAGATGTGGACTCCTTCAACTCGAGAAGGAACAAATATCTCACAGATCACGTTGGTTAATAGTGAAAACCTAGCTACTTTCCCCATATGAGTGGAAACAAGGAAAGGGTGTCTTTTCTTTCTACTCTTACTAACATTATACTGGAAGTCTTAGCCTATGCAACGAGGCAAAATAAAACAGAAAACAAACATACAAACAAACAAAACACCTAAACTGTCTTTCTCAGTTCCTGAGTCCATCTCTCCTCCTCCCCGCTCTACGTCTTGCTGCAGAGCTGAACTGAGTCAGTGCCCAGCTCTGTCTCTCTGAAGTCAATGACTCGCTCCAGCTCTTTCTCCTTCTCCCTTTCTTCCCCTCACAGTCTGACTTGCTGTCCTCCTGTGTTCCGGGTCTTTGATGTCAATGTCACACAGCCCCTCCCTCCCCACTAACTGCCTGGAGGATGAAGAATAGGGTGAGAAGGAGAATTTGTAGAACTTGGGCTAAAAGTCCTCAAGTGAATCCCCATCTTTCTACCAGATACGAACATGATGACCACATACAGGATGGCTTGGGTCTGGTGCCTGAGTTCTGTCCTTCTCATGTTGGAGATAACTGAATGTGTGGATGTGTGGGGTGTGTGTGCGTGTGTGTGCGCACAAATTGGAAAATTATGAAGGCCAATGCTCCATTGAATACCGTTTCTGACAACCTCCTGGTGTTTGCCCACCACGGTCAGATGGATGAGGTCAGAGGGTGGAAGGTGACCTGGGTGGCTCAGTCGGTTGGTTACACATTAGACTCTTGATTTCAGCTCAGGTCATGATCTCACAGTTTGGTTCGGGAGTTCAAGCTCTACTTGATCAGGATGTATCATTTTATTTTTTATTTATTTTTTAAAAGCTTATTCGTTCATTTTGAGCAAGAGAGAGAACTAGCAGGGGAGGAACAGAGAGAGAGGGGTCAGAGGATCCTAAGGCAGCTCCGTGCTGGCAGCAGAGAGCTTGATGTGGGGCTCAAACCCACAAACCTTGAGATCATGACCTGAGCAGAAGTCGGGCACTTAACCAACTGAGCCACCCAGGCGCCCCAGGATGTATCATTTTAACACGCACAGTTGGGGGACAGCTGGGTGGCTCAGTTGGTTAAGCATCTGACTTCAGCTCAGGTCATGAATTTACAGTGCGTGGGTTCGAACTCTATGTCAGGCTCTGTGCTGACAGCTCAGAGCCTGGAGCCTGCTTCCGATTCTGCGTCTCCCTCTCTCTCTGCCCCTCCTCTGCTCATGCTCTTAAAAATAAAGGTTAAACATTTTAAATAAAAAATAATAAGTAAGTAATCATTAAAATTTGGGGGCACCTGGGTGGCTCAGTTGGTCAAGCGTCCAACTTTGGCCTAGGTCATGATCTCATATTTAGTGGGTTCGAGCCCCGTGCTGACAGCTCAGAGCCTGGAGCCTACTTCAGATTCTGTCTCCCTCCCTCTCTTTGCCCCTCCCCGGCTTGCTCTCTGTCTGTCTCTGAAAATAAAGACATAAAAATTTTTTAATTAAAAAAAACTATTCCTAGTAAAAGAAAATAGTATATCAGGAAGATAATATGAAACCCGACACTTGAACCCTGGCGCTTCCCTCATTTCCCCAAAAGGGTGCTATCTGCAGCCCACTGCCATTATGGTAGAAAAGACTCCTGTGGGAGCGCCTAGGTGGCTCAGTCGGTTAAGCGTCCGACTTCTGCTCAGGTCATGATCTCACGGTTCGTGGGTTCGAGCCCCGGCATCGGGCTCTGTGCTGACTGCCAGCTCAGAGCCTGAAGCCTGCTTCAGATTCTGTGTCTCCCCCTCTCTCTCTGCCCCTCCCCTGCTCACGCTGTCTCTCTCTCTCTCAGAAATAAATAAAACATTAAAAATAAAATAAAATAAAATAAAATAAAATAAAAGACTCCTGCGTCCCAGGCCAGGATGGCTGGGAGGCCAGACGCTAGGATTGGGGACCTGAGGGAATGGGACTGGAGGGTTTGCACTGTTGGACCTTGTGGGAGGTAATGGAGGGGGTTCTGGATTCCTGGGTTAGGGAGGGGAAGAAAACAGTGGGTCTGACTCTGCAGCTAGAGCCACTGTGTGTGCTGAGAGGCAGAGGCTGGGCTGTGGCCCCAGGGTCTGGTGAAGGGTAATGGGATCTCCGGGTTCCCAAAGGGTCAGAGGTTGCCCACTGCTCCATCTTTCTGTCGTCTCACCCAGCGTGTCACCGCCCGCCCGCAAGCCTCCCTGCGGCCACCGGGGGTCAAATCACCGCAAGTGCAACGATGAAAGCACCAAGCACCGGGGGTGGGGGTGGGGGGGAGCTCCGGCGTCGGCCACAACCGCGCTGGGGTGCGGCCACCACCACGAAGCGCTTCCTCCGGAGGTGCCCCCTGGTGTCCTGCTCACACCTGCCCTCTTGTGGGCGCCCGCTGCGTGGCATCTGGCTGAGCCCTGGTGTCTGGCAAAGAGCCCGGGGCCACAGGGAACCCTGAGTTGGAAGACGTTGAGAGGAGTCAGAAGCCCACAGTTTATAAAACCTAGACTCCACGGCTTCTGGGCGGAGGGACCTGCACTTAATGAGTGCACTCCAAGTCCACCGGCCTCCCCAGCGACTCTCCTCCATGTTGCGTTGCGCCAACACCGGCTGCGCATCATCGACCCAAGTAACACAGGCCAGGGCTGCCTGGCCCACTGCATCCAGGACACCTGGGTCTGAGGAGGAGGAGGCTGGGAACCGACACCTCTCAGTCCTCGGGAGGAAGGGCTGAGGAGCCAGATGATGTCGCCCCCAGCTCTGTCCCTCCACTGCCCATAGCCAGACAACCAAATGATCTCCATTGTGTGGACCTCAAACCTATCTAACGACTTCTGTGTCAGACACCACGTCCAGGGGTGACAGACTTCACGCTGTGTGCCGGGAAGTAAAAGGATAGTAAAGACACCTGCCTGAAAAAGTGGTTACAACAGGAGGAGTCAAGATGGCGGAGAAGTCAAGATGGCGGAGAAGTGGGGGAGCCCGAACTTCCCTCCTCCCTCAAACTCGGCAGTATTGAGTTCAGAGCACTTGGAATTCCAGGAAACCAGGCTAAAGAGTGACAGAAACGTCTCCGGGGGCCCACGGAGACAGCTTGGCCGGACACAGGGTTACTTCCATGAACGAATGAAAGCCGACCTGGCGGAAGGTCCAAACCACCACTAGGAGTAGTTGAGATGAAGCAACCAGACACATCGACAGAGAGCACGCAACACCTGCCTGAGAGCCAGCATCTCCCCCTTTGGCCACTTGGGAGGGGGGAGGAGACCAGATTCAGAGCTGCGGTGGGAGGGTTCACCAGCATCTGTCGCCTTCCTCCTTCCTCCGCGCAGCACGTATTTACTGAGCATCTATCACGCGCCCAGCACCAACCTAGCCCCTGGGAAGCCAGCAGTGAGCAGACAGAGCACAGCGCCCCTCACGGAGCCCCACTGTGCGAGGGGACACAGAAGCAGTGAACGTGACCCAGAAGTGATAGTGCGTGTCAGCAGGTGGCCGTGCGACGGGGCAGGAGGAGACGCCTGGAGCTGGGGGAGACAGCAGGGGTGATGGGGGAGGAGAAGGCGTGGGGAGGGACATAGAGCCAACACCTGCGGCAGGTGAGGGTGCGGAGCGTGGGGGAAGAGCAGGCGCAGAGGCCCCGAGGGATGCGGGCCTGGTGTGTGTGCGGGTGTCAGCGAGGCCAGTGTGGACGGAGCCCAGTGGGGGTGGGGGGTGACGCCAGAGGGAAGAAAGGGGCCCATCCTGTGGGGCCTCACCTGGGAGCACGGGGAGGGCGCCCCTGTTCCTCTGAGGGGCCCGGGGGCCACGGGCGATGCTGAGCAGAAGCAGGGCAGGGCCTGACTTGGGTGTTCACGGGTCCCGCAGGCATCTGTGTGCGTCAGACCACAGGGGTGAGGAGAGGCGGCTGAGGAGGGGGCTGGGCAGGGTGGAGGCGGGGAGGGAGAAGGGGTCCGCTTCTGACAGCTCTACAGAGAGCCCCAGGGTTTGCTGAGCGAGTATGAGTGAGGAGAGGGGCAGACAGGACTCGGGATGACCTGAGCTTTGGCCCTAGTCTCTCAGCTGAGCAGCCCCAAGGACACATCTACACTCACGATGTCCCCCCCAGCCCCCCCACCACATGCAGGTGGGAGCCCAGCCTCTCACCTCCTCAAGCCCCACGTGAGCCCAGCACTTTCCACCAAGCCTACTCCCTCCTCCACCCCTGGGTCTGTAAGTCCCCCAGTCTCTGGGCCACACCCCCAGCTTCTCCTCCCCCAACCCGTCCCTCCCCAAGCCTGACTCCTCCTGCCTCCCGGCTCTCCCCGACGGTCCCCTCCTCTGTTCCGATGCCCCAGCCCAGATCAGGCCTGTTAGCACCTCCAGTCTTCTTCACAGGCCTGTGTCCCTCATTCGCCCGCTCTTTCCCACCCCCGCCCTGCCCCAGTAGGTCATTCTAAACTCAGCACTGACCTTGCCCTTGCGCGCTCACTTCAGGGCAGTGCTACAGGCCGTGAGGCCCTTGCTCTAGGAACCTGAGCTGCGCTCCAAGAGCGGGACACAGCCAGGATTCGGGGCGTGGCCTCTGCTCCCTGAGGGGACCCGGCGGGGGCGTGGCCTCACCTCCGGGGGCGGGGCCTAGGCCAGCTGTTATCTGGGCAGGTCTGGGCCAGGGCTGGGGAATCAAATTAAAATCTCTCTCCGGCAAGAAAAAGGGGAAGGGAAGGGAAGAAAAGGAGGGAAGCAGAAGGGGGAGAGAGAAGAAGAGATGGAGAGAGGCAGGCTGGGGGACACCTTAGGGAGGAGCAAGGACAGCCAGAAAGAGGGTGGAACAGCCGCAAGAAAAGAGAAAGAGGGGCAAGAAAAGGCAGCAAGGGGCGCCTGGGTGACTGAATCGGTTGCGCGTCTGACTTGGGTTCAGGTCGTGATCTCACGGTTCGTGGGTTCAAGCCCCGCTTCAGACTCTGTGCTGACAGCTCGGAGCCTGGAGCCTGCTTCGGATTCTGTGTCTCCCTCTCTCTCTGCCCCTTCCCTGCTTGCACTCTGTCCCTCTCTCTCTCAGGGAATGGATAAACATGGGGAAATTTTAATAATAAACAAACAAGCAAACATTTTTAAAAAGTGGAAAAGACAAGATAGCAGGACGGGGCGGGGGGAGGAGGGGGGCAAGCTCTGACAGGAGCCCCTGGGGGCGGATGGAGAGGCGGTGGGTTTGGGGAAAAGACCTGTCTGGCCTTCCTTTGTCTTTTGTCCTGTTCTCTCTCTCAGAACTGTACCCCTCTCTCCCTGCCATATTCTCTATCTTCGCCAGCACCCCCACCACCTTCCGTTCTGCCTGACTTGGATCTTGGTCATTCCCCCTCTGTCCATGAAGGACGGTGGGAGCTCTCGGGTCTGGGCGGAGGGGCAGGGCCTTCCGTCCACGACAGTCCACTCTAATGGGAAACCCCAGCACACCAGATGCCTACATAAACCTGTGCTCGACCGCGATTGGATCCCCAAACTGCTGCAGACCAACGAAGGACAAATCCCAGGACAGGTCTCCAGCCCTCCCCTCTCTGCCACCGCCAAGAGCCAACTCCTTCTTCAGTCAGAGTTCCAGAATTCTGTCTCCTTCCCCCACGCCCTCCTCCCTCAGACCCAGAAGCAAACCTCCTGTGGACAAGCGCACATTGGCGCCACCTATGGCGGGAGCCTCCCAGGACGAGAGGGAAAGAGGCCACGTTTTTCAAAAGTCGCCAGGCACCGGTTTCAGGCATTAATGCCTCAAAACACTCCTGTGAAGCAGAAGCAATTATTCTCGTCTTCCGGATGAGAAAACTGAGGCACAGAGAGGCCAAGTGACTTGCTCATGGATGTATTATGCGTTGGAGGCAAGATCCTAACCCAGGCCCCCTGGCTCTGGCGTCCACATCTGAATGGCACCCTGTTAACCAGTCTTTCACATGCCAACCTAATTTTGTAACTTACACACCTGCTCCGTGCATATTACTTCATCCAACCCAGAGACCATCCCCACCCTGTTTCTCTTACCCCACACTGAGACCCTGATAACCAGAGAGGTGATGCTTTGCACCCAAGGGGTTACCGAACCCCTTGGACCATTCTCTTGCCACCTGGCCCAACTTCTACAACCTGGGTGATCTTGAACGAGTGGGGCCCTCTCCTCCCCACTGTCTGTTCCTGTGTGAGATGGGGTGAAATTAACTCATGGTTTGCTATGTGCTCTTAGCTCCTTACACGCACTAGTTATTAGATGCTCCTAGGAAAACTCTATGATGGGGTCCTCTGATTACCTGATTTTAAGGTTGAGAATCAGAAGCCCAAGGAAGGGAAGACACATACGAGAATCTCCCAAATTAGCAAATGGGGGAGCAGGGGCCTGAGCCGTAACTCTAGACCCAGTACCCTGAAACACCACCTTCAAGTGGTCCCATAATGAAGGAGGAAGGGCAAAGGGAAAGCCTCGAGCCCCAGGAAGCCAGTGCTACTCCAGGGCAGCCAGGGCACAGTGACGTCTTGAAGGAGGGATTCAAGATGAGTCTTGTTCAGACAGGGGAATCCCAGCCTCAAGGGCAGGAACCTTGTCCTGCGGTGATGCAGAGTCACCACAGAAGGGCTGTGAGCCGGAAAGGGGTCAACTTAGTGTAGAGAGACCTTAAGTGCAGTGAGACCTTCTGAGGCCACCTGGAGATGAATGGTAGGGAGGCTGGAGGCGAGGATCTAGAAGCAGAGTATGCCTGAGCTGCACCCAGGCCAAGGAAATGGAGAGAAGGGATGGTGTTGGGGACCGTTGAGCTGCAGGGGATAAGGGGAAAGACGTGGTGCGGACAGTGCCTGGGGGAACTGGGTGGTCGTGGAGCTGTCCCTGAGATGGGAAATAAGGGGGGAGGAGTTTGGGGAGAGACAAATCAATTAGGACACACTGAGCGAGGAGGGCCTGGGGACACTGGGGACGAGGGGTGGGGGGAGCCCAGGCGCAGGTGGCTGCCACAGGCGGAGTTCAGGGTCAGATGAAAGAGACCTGCGTGGCTTGTGATTGAACCGCAAAGAAAGGCTCCGGGGAGTGTTCGCAGAAGGAGGAGGAGGAGCGAGGCAGAGGGCGGGACTCCGCCTGCCGCTGGAGGTGAAGGGCAACTGGAAAGATGCCGAGGAGGACTAGGATCGATAGCCCACGTCCGTCGGTCCGAGTGGGCGGGAGGAGGGGCGCAGACGTCACCGCGTCGGGGGCGGAACCAGGCGCCCTCCCAGTGAGCCCGCGAGCCTGGGCTGAGCTGGGTGTGCGTTTCCTCGGTGTCCCCATCTGTGTCACGGGGACGCTTACAGCACCTGCCTGCGTGACTTAGTGGGAGGAACACATGCGATCCTGATGGAACGTGCTTAGCCTGGCACCAGGAAGCTCTCATGATGATTAATTTCCCAGGGGTTCGCCTCCCACCCAGGTCCAGCAATGGAAGGTGGCTCCTGGGTTTGGGGTGAATGGGCCAACTGGGTGCTCCAAGAATTGGAACACTAGATTTCTCTGCACCTTCTGCGTGGCCTTTGCCTATGACGCCCCTCTCTAGGCTTCCGTTCTCTCCATAGTAAGAAGGAAGCTACAATCACCTCACAGGCCTGTCAGGAGGATAAATGAGATCATGTAAACAGGAATTGCTCAATTGAAGCTGTGGCCCACAGTGAGGCCTAGAGACTTTCAGCATGAATTTGTAGCCAGTGACAAAGGAGTTCTAGAATACTTTCCAGCCTGGGAATCCAGAATGTCTAAATGTCTGGGGGGCCCCAAATATCTGGAGATCTAGAGTTCTAGAATGTCTAGAGGTTTGAGGTTCTAGACTGTTTTTACCTCTTGGGTTCGAAAGTGTTTGAGGACCTAGACTTTCAGGGTATCTTAGGTTCTAGACACTAGGTTCTAGAATCTGAAGGTCTGGTGTTCTAGAGATGGGGGTTGCTATGGTTCTAGAATAACTGAGACCCTAAGGTTCTAGGATGACTGAGGGTCAGACATTCTGGAATGTCTGAAAAACATCATTCTCATATATTATACGTAGGATAATCAAGGGCCAGGGACCTGTAGGGATTGGCCACTGATCCCCAAAACAGTCAGCCTTGTTCATGCATCCCCTTTCCATGTAGGTGATGGCTCTCCAGATACTGGGAGGGACCCTGTTTACAATAGGTCCCATTCTTCACTGGGTGATCTGAGGTCAGTCCCTCCTGCTCTCTGTGCCTCCTCATTAGTTAAACAAGCCAGGATAGACTCTGCAAAATTGCTCAGGGCCCTCCTATGGCCCTGAGACACTGGAGGACAACTTCAAATTCCCAAAGCTTTGAGTCACTTTAATAATGATCTCCAGCTTTGAGAAAGCAGAATCAAGATTTCAAGCCTCAAAATGCAAAATCAAGACTGGAGGATCCAGATCAAGGACTCCACTGTTCCAATGTCTAAATTCATACTATAGAGTCAAGAGTCTAGGCATCTCTAACTCACGGAACTCAGGCCCATATTTCCCAGTCCAGCCCTTTAAATCCACAATGCAGATATGAAACTCCATACCTTACACTACAAAGTTAACCCATGAAATCTTAAAGTCTAGGGGCATCTGGGTGGCTCAGTCGGTTGAGCATCCAACTTCGGCTCCAGTTGTGATCTCACAGTTTGTGGGTTCGAGCCCCAAGTCGGGCTCTGTGCTGACAGCTAGCTCAGAGCCTGGAGCCTGCTTCAGATTCTGTGTCTCCCTCTCTCTCTGACCCTCCCCTGCTCACACTGTCTATCTCTCTCAGAAATAAATAAAACATTAAAAAAAATAAAGGAAATCTTAAAGTCTAGACCTAGACTCTAGAATCCAGGCCCCAAAACTCAAAAATCAAAATCTGCCGTTTGTGCTCCAGCCCCCAGGCTTCACACAGCAGATGTGAGGTTTCTGACCTCAAGTCTCAGATTCCAAACACCAAATTCCAGGTGTCTAGTCTGGACTCTAGATTCAAAGGCTTCTAGGATCCAAGACTAAGACCTGTCACTCAAAGACCAGACACTAGGATCCATATTCCAGACCCAAACTCCAGAATTCAGACTGTAAAATCCATACTCTATACTTCAAGTCATAAATGCCTGACTCTAGACCTCCAAACTCAGAGTCTAGAGTTGTAAATCCACAGCAAAACCTGCAAAATCCAAGGCCCAGAATCCAATATCTAGAATCCAGAGTTAGGAAGCTCAGGCACCAAGATCCAGAATCAGAGATCTGAATCCAGAATTCAAGATCAGGGAAGTGGAGATCCAGATCCAGAATCCACTGTTCAGAACCAGAGATCCAAGGTTCAGCATCCAGAATTGGGAATCCAGATCCATATCCAGAATCCAAGATTCAGAACCCTACTCCCAGCACAAAAAGTATGACTCTAGAATCCAGTTTCCACTCTCCATACCCCAAATTCCAGCTTCCAGACTCCTGGTCCTATATGTTGATCTCTGATTTGGGGTTCTTGCCCTCCAACTACCTGTCCCTTGAAGAACTGTCCCTAGCAGGGAATTCTTCTTTACAGACTCAGACAAAAGCTTCACCCTAATAAATGCTCATTAAGCCTTGTCCCCCACCCCACTAGCCACCTAGGCGTCCCGCCTGTAAACCTGACTCTCAACCACCTCCCACCCCACCCTACCCCCTAGATCCGGGTGGGGCTGGGAGCTTATAAATTCAGTACTCAAATGC
Source organism: Proteles cristata cristata (assembly GCA_017311185.1). NCBI lineage: Eukaryota > Metazoa > Chordata > Mammalia > Carnivora > Hyaenidae > Proteles > Proteles cristata. Next base: position 180,551 of record JAESUZ010004881.1, read on the forward strand.
ATGCTCTCCTTCTTCTGGCATCCAAGCTGTCCCAGATGAAGCTGGAGGATCTGGAGGGGGTGAGATCTTTGAGACAAAAGTCGGGTTGGTGGGGGAGGTGAGAGACACTCAAGGAGACACAGGTCTGCCCTGGTCTAGAAGAGGCACTGGGTGCCCTGGCCCCGGGAACAGACATGGGCTGCCCTGAGGGAATTGAGTTTCAAGGGCACCTGTGTAATTTCATGCATCTTTTACTGAGGCCCCAAGTTGAACCTGAACCAAGAAAATGTCCTGGAGATGCAAGGAGCTGCGGGGGATGGGGGTGGGGAGGTGAGAGGTGGGGATGGAGTCAATCAGGAGAACGTCCCCAAAGGCACCTGTATCAGAGCCAAGAACAAAGTCAGGAGTTATCAGGGATTCAGGTCAGGTCAGCTCAACCCCCCCCAAGGTGTCCCGTGTGGCAGGCTGCAGGCTGGGCAGTGCTGGGGACACAGAGAGGACCTTGCCTGAGTATTTCAGGGGATCTGTGATGCGATAGAGGCAGAACCAGGGCTGAGAAGCCCAGAAAAGATACCTGTTGGGTCCTAGGGCCTCCCAGAAGAGGTGGGGGCTGAGCCTTGGGGGGCAAATATGAATTCAGAAGATGAGGGGAAGGTTTTCCTTCATTCCCAAAGCTTGCTGGGGCCTCCCATGGACTGGACCCTTCACTAGGCAGTGCTTGGAATCCAGAGTCCAGTCAGGCCAGGCTGGTCCTCAGTAAGTTTGCAGTCTGGTGGGGAAGGTAGACACTACGGACCAGAGAAGTTCAGAAAAGGCCTCAAGGAGGAAGTGGACCTTGAAGGGAATGGCATACCTGGGAGGAGGAACAGCCTGAGCAAAGTCAGGGAGGCATGAAATTGCGGGAAAGAATTTGGGAGAATAAGCTGTGTCTAGAAGGACAAGGTCATGAGAGACCTGGTCAGAGGGGTTGGGAAGGGAGAAACCACTCAGAGCCTCAAAAGTGAGGCTGGGGAGCTATGACCTTACCCTGGGGGAGTTGAGTATCCATGAGGGCTATAGGCAGGAGTCGGACATGGTCAACTCTGAGTCCGGAAAGACCCCATAGGGGCATCTAGGAGAAAAGGCTAGAGGATTGTGAACTTGACTGGAGGGCCAAACAGGGGAGCACACCCCCAGGAGACCAGACAGGAGGCTGGGATTAGGGTCTGGGGGAGAATGTATCCTGAGAGATCCAGGGGCAAGTGGGATGGGACTTGGGGAGGACAGGCTGAGGGGGCACCTGAGGGCCTGTTCTGGTGCCTGAAGGAACAGCAGGAACCCTCAGAGATGGAGAACCTGTGGGGGGTGGGAAGAACAGTCTGAGGTGGGGGTGGGAGGGACCAAGATGGTAAAAGAAGTTTCTCAAGCAGCAGGTGGGATGGGTGTGTTCATATCCAGAGGGGTTCAGGTGAGGGCAGAAGCATCCAGACTTGCCCCCATTCACTCTCTCCCCTCCCCAGACTTCGGCAGAACCCTCATCCCTTCTCCATAATGTGGCGTCTCCTCACCTTCTCCTTCCTGCTGACGTCAGGTGAGGTGGGCCCAGGTCAGGTCTGGGTCTGTGGGAGTGTGGTACCCTTCCTCTCCATCAGGATCAAATCCGGACCCTACAGTCTGCCAGTGCCCCCAAACCTACTCCTCCCCCACCCCACCCAACCACCGATGCTCCTGAGTGCTCACCGTACCCCAAGAGCTGTCAGAGGCCTGGGGTTGCTCCCATGCCAACTGGGTCTCTCGCTGCTGCCGACAAATCAGCTCTGGGGATGACACAGACCTGAGTTCAAGGCCTGGGGCTGCCCCTTCCTTGCTGTGTGACCTTAAGGAAATTACTTCCTGTCTCTCCACCTAGAGTGCCTTCTCTACAAGACAGCACCTACCCAGCAAGGTTTCAATAGCATTATGTAGAGAAAGCTCATAATAAGCATTGAACAAGTGTTAACAGGCCAAGAGCACAGACTCCAGGTTCGAATTCCAACTCACCATTTTCTAGCTACCTTACGTCTCTGCGACTCAGGATCCCCAACTGTACCATGGACATAAGAACAGATGCCCCCAGGGGTATGAGGATTAAACGTGGTCCTGTGTGTGAGGCACGAGAAGGGACTTGATCCAGGTCAGTGCCCTGAAAGGGGGTGTTCGCATTGCTGAGTGTTGGGTATATGCCAGGGCTCATCTGATTCTCAAAAACATCTCTATGGGGTAGACACTACTGGCCTCACTTGACAGGGAAGAGGGCTGAGGCTGGAGAGGGGCGGCCACAATGTCAAGGTGACCCTGGGTAGCAGGAAAACTCCAAACCATGTTCAGCTACCACCCATGGAGAATTTAACTGTAACCTGATGCCTCTACCTGGAGAAACTGAGGGTGGACTTTCATTATATCCCCACATGACCCTCGCCTCTGGGGGCCCCTTGAAGCTCCCCCCTGCTGCCAGCCTCCCCTCAGGCTCTCTCTGTGCTCTCTCCTCCCTGCCTCCCGCCCGCCTGCCGCTGCACCCAGCCAGGGCCTCCACCCTCCTCCGGCTTAGACTGGCCAGATGCAGCCTCGATGCCCAGCTGTTCAGCCTGCACCCTCTGTCCTCCTTTGCAGGAGAACCCCACCCTTGCCTTGTTAAGCCCCCTGTCTACCACATCCGCATTCCCCCAACCTCGCCAGGGCCCTTGGCCCAGTTCTTGACCCTAGCAGGCAGAGTGTAGGCATTTTGTCTAGCTGTGCAAATTCCTGCCCCAGTGTGGTTGTCTGTGTGCTTGGCTGTGATCTTAAGGGCTCACATCCCCATTGCGCAGTAGCAGGTCATGGTCTTGTGACTTTGAAACATCCCTGTTTATATCCTTGTGCATGGCACAATGCTGCAGTGCCGTGTGTGTGTGTGTGTGTGTGTGTGTGTGTGTGTGTGGTGGGTTTTTAAGACCCTCTGTGTCCACATCCTGCCCACATGTATGAACCAGGTCCCCTATGTGAAACCCAATGAGTGACCTTGAACACCAAGTGACTGACCAGAGGACAGGTCTAGAAATGGGAAAACATGTCCTGTCTTGTGCCTCTGGCTATGTCTTTGACCTTGGATGCCTAGCTCTGTGTCCATTGTTTCCTTGGGGTGTGATCTAGTGGGTCCACATCTGAGTGTTTGTCCTCTCGGTCAGTGTCTATTACTTTGAATCCCCACAAAGTGACTTGAGGATGAATCACAGTTTTGACCTTGACTATCTTCATTTGAGCCTGGTCATATGTCTGACTTACTTTGGCTAAATTTCTGTCCAGAACCTACCTGAACATCCACATATATGTCTGCATAAATAAATCTACATGTCCTTTGTTTAAAATAAGTAGTATTTAGGGGTGCCTGGGTGGCTTAGTCGGTTGAGCGTCCGACTTTCGCTTAGGTCATGATCTCGCGGTTCGTGGGTTCGAGCCCCGCGTCGGGCTCTGTGCTGACTGCCAGCTCAGAGCCTGGAGCCTGTTTCAGTCTGTGTCTCCCTCTCTCTCTGACCCTCCCCTGCTCACGCTGTCTCTCTCTCCTAGAAATAAAAAAAAAAAAAGTAGTATTTATAAAGCAGCTACAATAAGCCAGACATCTCTCCCCACCCAACCCCCCCCCTTTCTTATTTAATCCTTACAACAATTCCATCTTACAGATGAGGAAATGTAGGCTCAGAGAGGCCAAATAATTTGCACAAAGGCTCACATATAACATGTTTGCACACAGGGGTTTTTCTCTAACATTCCAGATGTAATCACTATACTTAGACTCATGTCTGTGCACAAATCTTTGGGACCCTGAGTGCATACCTGTGTTTCCCCTCATGTACCCTTATTAAGGACCCCACCTTTTTGTCCAGCTCCTGGGTGCTAGTGTGCAAGTCTGTGATCTAGTATTCAGACCCACACAGGAGACTGTAAATTTAGATGTGAGCTTCTGTGTCCACACGCTATGTCTGTGCATGTGTGTGTGTCCACATACACACCCACACTGGGACTGTCCAGACTCATATATGCATATGAATCTCTGTGCTGTGATCCTTGAAGCTGCAGCCCATCTATATGCAAGTGATTTTCAGGTTAAAGTGCTGTCTACATCAGTTCCTAAGTTTGGAAGACTGCTTGTACCTGTATGTTTGCCCATGACCTTGTAGGGCCACATCTGCGTTTGGCTGAGATGTCCAGACTCTGGAGCCAAGACTGTGTGTCATACATACTGAGTGGCCACATCCATCTGATGTCTGTGGCAGCTTGGTGACCTTGAATGGCCGATTCCAAGTGACCATCTATCTTTCTGGAGCCTCATCCAGTGTCCCTGTCTCCACTTCCAATCCCAGAGGACCTCTTGCCTTCTGGTCCTTTCCCACATACCCGCTCTCCCAGAATCTTGTAGTAAACAGGTGACGGCCAAGGGCAAGGGGACAGTCCTGGAGAGAACAAGCAGCAGTTATCAAAGCCAAAGAGAAGACGGTACTTGAAATTCAAGGACAGGGACATCCTAAGATATTGGGGAGAAAACACAGGGTGTATGCAAGGTGTGACAGGCAAAAAGACTCTGTCCTGAAGGGTCTTCCTCTGCCTCCTCTCCCAGCAGCCCAGCACGACTCCGCCAAGACGCTGAGAGATGAGGAGTGCGAGCCCCACTCCCAGCCGTGGCAAGTGGCCCTCTTCGAGCGCGGACGCTTTAACTGCGGCGCCTCCCTCATCTCTGCACACTGGGTGCTGTCTGCAGCCCACTGCCAAACCAGGTATGAAGGCAGGGCTCAGGGTCCTGAGGGGCAGGATGCCCCGGGTCTAGGGATCTGAGAATCTTGCATTCTGAGGAGGAAAGAGCTGGAGCCTGGGGGTGGAGTTGCGGATGTGCGCACCTCGGTGGCCCCTGAGGGCCAAGGCTAGAACTTTGGGCTTCAGCGCCTCAGGCAAAGAGGGTACTGGCATCTCCAGATTCCCAGGTGGACGAGGGACCCCAGCTTGCGGGCTCTTTGATCTTTCTGTCTACTCTTCACCGCCCTTGCCGATAATCACCCACGCCCGTGCACAGCTTCATGCGGGTGCTCCTGGGCGAGCACAATCTGCGCAAGCGCGATGGCCCGGAGCAGCTGCGGACTGTGGCTCGCGTCGTCCCACACCCGCGCTACGAAGCGCGCAGCCATCGCCACGACATCATGATGCTACGCCTAACCCGGCCCGCGCACCTCTCCCCGCAAGTGCGTCCCGCGGCGCTGCCCACGCGTTGTCCCCAGCCGGGCGAGGCCTGTGTGGTGTCCGGCTGGGGCCTGGTGGCTGATGACAAGGCGGGGGCCAAAGGGAACACAAGGCCAAAAGGTGCGTGAAAGGGCGGCGCTGGGTGTCAGGCCTCCAGGGACCCTATGCTCCCGGGTTCTTGGGTGAAGGACACAAGGGCCTGAAAATTTAGATTCACTCCAAGTCCACTGTCCTCCCCAGTGAGTCTCCCAGATACGCTGCATTGTGCCAACATCAGCGTCATCCCGGCCACATCTTGTAGCGAGGACTACCCAGGGCGCCTCATGAGCACTATGGTGTGTGCAGGAGTAGAGGGCGGAGGCACGGACTCCTGTGAGGTCAGAGCCATGGGGTAGGGGGACAGCCTTGGGGCTTAGGATGGGGTCGGGTTGTGCTTGCTTTGGCCCAGAGAAGATGCCAGGGGTAGGTCTGGGGATGGAGAAGGATGAGCGATTAGAAGGGGGTGGAGTTGGAGATGGGTAGAGACGGGAACAGGGCTGGGTTGTGTTTGGGGTGGATGATGTGGTGGTTGGTTTGGAGTGGCCGGGGTCTGATTCGAGAATAGGAATGGGCTTGGTTTGATTTTAGAAGGAAAATATGTTGGGTTGAAATGCAGATGGGGTAAGTTTTGTCTAGGATGTGAAAGACATAACAACTGGGATTGGTTGCGTTGGCAGTAAGGATGGACACAGGTCTGGTTTGATTTTGAATGGGGAAGATGTGGGGGTGGGGTGGGGGTGGGGTTACATGGTGGGGACTGAACATGGATTGGCTGAGTTGTATTGACTTGTGCTAGGTTGGGGTTGAGTTGGGTTGTATTGACTTGAGTTGGGGTGAGATTGCATGGGGTGGGGTCGGATTGGGTTTTGATTGAGATTGTGCACAGTGATTAGGGTAAGGATGGGAGCACTGGATCCAGAAGTTTCCCACTCAGACTTTCTCTTCTCCCCACAGGGTGACTCCGGGGGACCCCTGGTCTGTGGGGGAGTCCTGCAGGGCATTGTGTCCTGGGGTGATGTCCCCTGTGACTCTACTACCAAGCCTGGTGTCTATACCAAAGTCTGCAGCTACTTGGGGTGGATCAGGGAAACCATGAAAAGGAACTGACTATTTCGGTCTACCACCTGTGTCTCTGACTGAGTAAAAGCTCCCATAGCTGTCCAGCCACCCCATCCTGACCTGGGACAGAACTGAGCCATCCCACAAGACCCCATTTGTCCAAGACGCACATGTTAGCCAAGGACTTGTCCTGAGCTGGTGCTCAAGGTCACCTGTTTGAACACTGAGATAACAGTGCTGATGCAAGTTTCTCTGTAGGAGTTTCTGTGACTTTCTTCTGGGGATGAAGGGAAGTGGGAGCCAGAGACTGGGTGGGGAGCCCAAGGCCACTGTACATTGCTCCTTTTCACTTACTGCCCCGCTGCCAGGTGAAGAGAAATGGCTTGAAGCAGGGCTCTCTTCATTCACATACACACAGGATCAGCTGTGCAATCTTGAGGAAAAGACTCAATGCCACTCAGCTTCAGTTTCCCCGTACTTGAAACAGAGATCATCTTATTGCTTACCTCGCAGTGTTATAAGGATTAAATGAGGAAGTTCATATGAACTGATTCCAATAGTGCCTGGCACAGGGCAAATATATCTCTGGACCCCAGGGGAAAAGACCTCCAGCACATGCTAGATGATCAAGAATGACTTCATTTACTTCAAGCTTCAGTTGTGGGCTTCCTGGTAGCCAGGCAAAAAGCAAATACTCTCCTTCTCCTTAAGCAGACTCCTGACGTACACCAGAGGCTGGGCTAACCTGTGACCTACTTTGATTTTACTGAAGAGCAAAGAGAATGTGTCAGAAGCCTATGAGTTTACCATTGAGGCTGCAGAAATCTGGTTCCTGATTCTCAACAGAGATTCCCCCCAAAGTGTGATCTTCAAGGTCAATGGATTTTGAACTACATGAACCTGGCTCATGAGACCTAAATATTCTACTGAAGGAAGGGGAAATTAGAATTTGTAGAGAGGACTCTCTTGACCTTGGGAGGCAGATAGTCTGGAATTCCTGGGGCTCTGAGGGACCTAATCTTGAGCATCCGGATCTGGATGCTCAGGGAGTAGCGGTGGCGTATGATGGGATCCCAATGTTGTTTTGGGAGCGGGGCACACTGCATTTTGAAATGCTAGGGAACTTACTTAGAGAGACCACTGAAACCCCATTTCTGGATCTGGGTGCAATAGGATTGTGGTGGTAGGGACCCTAAGATTTTATTTGGAGAAAAACAATAGATAGGGACCTAGATCCTGAGTCTGGGAATGCAAGAATCAGAGTGTTCTGAAAGCCTCACATTTCGAAGGCAGTTGAAGCTTGGACACCAAGATGCCAATCTTGACTCCAAGCGGTGCAGGAAGAAGGGAATCAGAGCCCCACAGCTGCTGTTTGAGGATACCCTGGGTCTTCGGGTGTGTGACCTTCCTCGGGGTCCAGGTATATATCGGACTTTGTAATGGAGGTCAGGGATTCCTCCACGCTCCTGTTTCTTCTCCCACTCCCCCCGCCACCACACCTCCCCTCACTGGCTGTGTCTCCAAGAGCAGGGGCCCAGGAGCCCCAGGCCCTGCCCTGTCTGGCCTCAGGCCCCAGGAATGCTTCCAGCACAATCAGGGCTCACGGGACAACAGGTGGTTGCTCTCCCGCCCCTTCCACAGCTCTGGGGTGGGAGGAGGTGTCCAGCCCCCAGGAGGCAGCAGGGGCAGGGCCTTGGCCAGCGTCTGGATGCCAGCAGGGCAGGGGCGGGTCCTCAGGGTGGGGGGGTGTGGATAAAGGCTTTAAAGTGCTCCTGGGGGAGGCTCCTGAGCTCCAAGCTCACCACCTGCCTGCCTGTGGTCACCATGTGGTTCGTGGTTCTGTGCCTTGCCCTGTCCCTGGCGGGGGCTGGTGAGACAGAGGGATGGGAGGGGGAGGGGGAGAGTGGGCCCCACTTTCATGCTGCCCTCACCTCCAGTAACTTCTTCCTCCCCTACAGTCCATCCCAGACCCGGGTCCCAGGCCCTCTCCCAGCCCCTCGTCTCCAGTCACGGTTCTCACTGTTGCACTAGGTCCCTGCTCCCTCCCAGGAACCCCCAGAATTTTCTCCTCTTCCCCACTTAGACCCCTGTCCTGAGCCACCTTACCAAAGGGGCAGAGCCTGGGACATCTCTGGGTCTCTGTCTGGGGGACTCTAGCTCTTGCATGGAATGCCCCCTATCCCAGCACATCCTGGGACCCTGATAGCCTTCTTCTACCCACTTGTGGTCTCTGGCTCGGGCTCCTGAGTCCCAGATCCTTCCACACCCTGGTGATTTTTCCCATCCAGCTGTCGGCTCTCAACCAGGTCCTCCAGTGCCTGGCATCTGTTTCCCCTCAAGTCTTCCCAAGACCCCTAAACTCCATCAGACACCTAAACTTCTCTCCAAACAGACTTTCTAGTCCATGACTCCAGGTGGGCCCCCTGCCCCTCCTGGTATGAGGATTCTACAGATGGCTCTTCCTTCCCCACCTCTTTGCCCCTGAACCCCCATCCAACACCCCAGCCTTCTCCCTGAGGAATAACCCCCAGAACCCCCAACTACGTTCTCCTCTCCTTGTGGAAGTTCCGTCCCCGGCCCACGCTCCAGCCCTCCCCAAGTGAATCCCTCCTGTGCAGCTCTGGTTTTCTAGACTTCCCTCCAGGATCTCAAATAACTTCAGAGTCCAGCTGTCCTGCCCTACCTCTCTCAGGACCCCAACATATGATTCTAAAACCCCACATCATGTGGGCCCTCCCTGCATTCCCACAGCTGCTTGGCCCCAACATGCCTCCATCTTCATCCCTCTCCGACACCACCCCCAAGAGAACCCTAGATGCCCCCACTAGCCTCATGCGGTGAACCCAGTCTCCATGAGAATCACCCAATCCCAGAAGAACTATCATCTGGCTCTCCCTCTTCCTGAGCCCCCTCCCAGTCCTGACCCCAGCCCCAGTTCCCTACGTCTCCCCGGACCGCAGACCACCAGAGGACCCTCTCCCAGTCCCAATCAAGAGGCACAGATCACCCCTGTGCCACCTAAGCCCTGCCCCACGCGCTGCTCCAGACCCTGCCTTCTTGTCTCCTGCGGTTGGCTCTGCTCTCAGCATAGTCTTTCCACGCAGAACTTTCCACCGACCCACAATCCCAGGGCAGGCTCCAGAATTCCAGGTGCTTCCCACACCCCCTGCCCGTCTCCTCAGACCTCCAGCCTTGCTCCTCTACACCCATGTCCCCCCAACCCCGCCCCCCACCCCCCGTACAGCCCCCTCTCTCTTAGCCCAGGCCTTTCGGGTTCTCCTTGTCTCCTCCCCACCTGCCCTGACCCGGCGCCCTCTCTGCAGGTGCTGCAGCCCCCATCCAGTCCCGGATCATAGGAGGCTGGGACTGTAAGATGAATTCCCAACCCTGGCAGGCAGCTCTGTACCATTACAGCAAGTTCCAGTGCGGGGGCGTCCTGGTGCACCCCCAGTGGGTGCTCACAGCTGCCCACTGCATAAACGAGTGAGTGGAGGCCGAGGGTCTGGGGAGGGGGTGCCTGCGCTCCCACAGGAAGAAACAATGGGCACTGCTGCCGGGTTCACCTCAGGGGCGGCTGGTGGGCCGAGGGAAAGAAAGACATTACTGGTCTAGGTCATGGAGAATGGCAGGCACAGCCCCAGGAAAGCCCTCCATTGGTACCTGTGTCTTTTTGTCTCTCCTTGTGACTCTCCTGTGTGTCCCCCGCCTGCCTCTCTGTGTCTCCCCATAACTGGCTCTGATGTGTGTCTGTCTGTTTGTACGTCTAAGGTTCTTCTCTGTCCCCCTCTCTTTGGTCTCCATGTCTCTCCATATCTCTGTCCATCTCTGGGTCCCTCTGCCGCGTCCCTGTCACCGTATGTCTCATGCTCTATCTCTCTGCCCCATCTCTGTCTCTGGGTCTCTGCCTCACTCTCTCTCCCCCATCGCTGCTGAGCACCCCCCAGGATGGGACTGAGGGGGACCCCAGAGAAAAGGAAGGGATTATCCCCATACGTTTCCGTAAGGGGATCTTCTCATGGGCTCAGCCCCTCCCCCCAGGACAATGATCCACTCCCGGGGAACACAGGGAAGGGCTGGTTTCAGCTGGAGCCTAGTGGGAGCCCAGGAGAAAGGAGGAGGAGAAACGGGGGGGGGGTGAGGAGGAGGAGGAAAGGGTGGGAAGGCCTGGGGAGGGAGGGGGACGCTGTCCTTGGGCTGGGGGCCAGGCCACCCGCTGCTGGGGAACCAGCCCCACGGCCCCGCGGCAGCTGACCAGGTCCCAGGCCCCTCCCCCGCCCCCTCGTCCACCCTTCCCGTTCTCTCTCTTGCCGTCCCCCTCCACCGCCTGAATCCCTCCCTCTCTCCCTTGGCTTCCTCTTCCCTCGGTCACTCGGGCACCTCGCCTGCTGCTCCTTCTTCGAAGTCTGTTCCTTCACCTGTGCTTCTTCTCAGGGACCCTTCCTTCTGTCTCCGTCTCCTTTGCGCTCTGTTTCTGTCTTCCCTCCGCCTCTCATTCCCTCTCTCCTTTTCTGCTCTCTTTTTCTCAGTCTCACTGTCTTTGTCTCTGGCTTTGACCTTGTCACATCCTTCTGTCTTTCACTCATTGCCTTTTCTTTGTAGCTCTTTACCTTCCCAACTCTCTCTCCACGGTGACTCCTTGTTTCTCTCTCTCCCCCCCGGGACCCTCCCCCATGCTCCCCGTCGCCCTTCCCCCCTCCTCTCTCCTTATTCCCTGGGGCCCCCCGCTCTCCCCAGCAATTACCAGCTGTGGCTGGGTCGCCACAACCTGTTTGAGCACGAAGACACAGCCCAGTTTGTCCAGGTCAGCGACAGCTTCCCACACCCTGGCTTCAACCTGAGCCTCCTGGAGAACCACACCCGCCTCCCGGGAGAGGACTACAGCCATGACATCATGCTGCTCCGGCTGCCCGAGCCCGCCCAGATAACAGACGCCGTGAGGGTCCTGGACCTGCCCACCCAGGAACCCCAAGTGGGAAGCACCTGCTATGCCTCCGGCTGGGGCAGCATCGAACCGGATAAGTGTACGCCAAGGCCAGACCGTGCAGCCTGGAGCCCGGACACCTGGGTGTAGGGAGGAAGGGCCGAGGAGCCACTCGGGGTCGTTTTCTCTCTGTTCTGCAGTCGTATACCCAGACGATCTCCAGTGTGTGGACCTCAACCTTCTGTCCAACGATGTCTGTGCCAAAGCGCACTCCCAGAAGGTGACGGAGTTCATGCTGTGTGCTGGACACTTGGAGGGCGGCAAGGACACCTGTGTGGTGAGCCAGTCTGTCCCCCGTTCCCCTCACTCCTGGACCTCGAGATGCTGGGGGTGGGGACTCAGGCTGTGGACTGCTGTTGAGAGCTAACTAGGCATCTGTCGCTGCGGCTTCCAAATTGTATGTCCCCCAACCAAGCCTCAGCGCCCTCCCCCTTCCCCCTGACCTTCCCACACCCCCGTCCTGGTATCACAGGTACCTCCCTCCTCCACATCAGACTTCACCTGTTCCTCCCCCATATTTACTGCCTAGTCAAAGAAAGCTTTTTGGGAGAGGTGACATCAGAGAGGAGTCCTGAAGGTCCCACTCCTCTTCCCCACTGATCTGTCGGCTGGGACCGCTCTCCTGGACCCTGCCTCGTGCTCAGAAACTGGACCCTGACGTCCGTCCCCACTGGCCGTGACTCGAGCCGCTGTCTCCCCTGTTGGAATCCCGCCGGCCCTCTGGCAGTGGACCCTGGAGAGAACCGTGTCCTCTCCTGGGGCTGGGGAGTCACTGTCTTGAGCTCTGTGAGCCCAAGGTGTTAGAGCTGGGCCTCCAAAGGCGGAACCCGCCCATGACCTTGCTGACCTTTCTCATTCTCTCCACCTTGTGCTGCAGGGTGACTCGGGGGGCCCACTGATCTGCGATGGTATGTTTCAAGGAATCACGTCCTGGGGCCACATCCCATGTGGCAGCCCCAAAATGCCTGCCGTCTACACCAAAGTGTTTTCACACCTGGAGTGGATCGAAGAGACCATGACAGCCAACCCCTGAATGCCCCCATCATGTTTCCTAGCCCAGTAAACTCAATATGCATCAAATTCACCTTATGTTTGGTGTCCTCTGGCCTTCCAGACTCTGGTGCCTGGAAGCTGGGGACCCACCCCGCCCAGTCTAGAACCTCTCCAGCCCTCTCAGTCTCATGGCAGGAGGCTTATGAGCTGGGGGAAAGGAAGGCGCAAAGACAGGTGTAGACAAACCGGCATAGAGAGAGGCTCAGGCCCTGAAGAGCAAGGCCGGGGGACTCGAGACCGGTTCGCACACCGGTGCACACACGCTGGGCCCGACCCCGCCCCGCAGAGGACGCCTTCGAGGGTCACACTTACAAGGTTGTGAGGCGCCCAGGTTTTATTGTGGCAGAGAAGGCCGGAAGTGGGGGGATGGGGAGAAATGTGGCTGCAAGCCACGCCTTTCTGGGGCGGGGCCTGTTCCGCAGAAGGGCGGAGCTACCTCCAGAGCTGGTCAGGGTAGTGACCGGCCGGGGTCCCGACTGGACATCCAGGGGCGGGGCTGGCCCTCGGAGCGGGAGGTGTTCAGACGGTGGAGTGCAACTTTGGGGCGTGGCCTGAGAGGGCCAGCCACCCAGGGGCGGGCCCTAGCTGGGCCCAGGGCCCGGGCCACACGGGCAGGTTGCACCGCACGCAGCGCGCAGAACTGGAGGGGGCGGTGTCTCGCTATAGGAGTGAAGGCGGGGTGAGGACTCCCGGGCGGGAACGGAGCCAGAAAGGGGAAACCCTAGCTCGAGGGGTGGGGTTTTGTCGCTGGTCCTCGGAAGGTGCGGCCTGTTCTACGGGAGTGGGGCCTCGAAGGGAGATCTAATCTAGGGCGCGTGGCCACGATGGAGGGGGTGGGTCCGGTATGGGGCTGCGTTCACCGGCCAGTTTCCTGAGAACCTCAGTCCCAAGTGGTTAGAGAGGCTTGAGGGGGTGCCCCTCGGGGGTGAGTGTATTGGACAGGTCCACGGTGCGCTTGCGGTCAGCGTCGGACGGCAGCTCGGACACGCGTTTCTGAGGGTTCTGCTGCGAGACCCACCGACGGTAGCTCACCCGCCGTTCCTGGAAGGACGAACTTCGGCTCCTCATGCCCAGGTGGTTTAAGTAGTTCAGCACTCCTGGGGGTGGGGGACTGGACTCTGAGCCCCGCCCCAGGCCCCGCCCCGTCCCTCGAGGCGGCCTCCCCTTCGGGTCCTCCCCTACGGATCCCAGGCCCTGCCTCGAGGTGTCTCCCGGGCTCCGCCCCCTGCCCTACCGAGGCCCCGCCCCTTTCTCCCGAGGCCCCGTCCTCACCCGCCCACAGCATCAAGGCGCCGGCGCCCCAGCACAGGTAGGTGGTCACCAGGTAGGATACCTGTGGCCTCGGGTGCAGCGTCTCGCAGCCGACTACAAAGAGCGTCAGGCTGAGAACAATCAGGAAACCTGCACTGGGGTGGGGCCGGAGAGACGGACACAAGGCTGGACCCTACCCGCCCCCCCCCCCCGAAAGAAGACAGAGACAGCTTCTCCTCTCCCAGCCTCCCCGACAGGCAGGTGTGTGTGCATACACATGCACACAGACTCCAGTGCCAGACAGAAAGACACCCAGATAGAAGCAGAAAGAAAGAGGGAAACAGGAAGGAGAACCCCCCACACTCACCCCCACTGAGTAAGATAAAAGTAGAACTGAGAGGCACACAGAAAGAGTGGGGCAGTGGGGCAGTGGGGCGCCTGGGTGGCTCAGTCGGTTGGGCCTTCAACTTCGGCTCAGGTCATGATCTCACGGTTTGTGGGTTCGAGCCCCGTGTAGGGCTCTGTGCTGACAGCTCAGAGCCCGGAGCCTGCTTCAGATTCTTGTGTCTCCCTCTCTCTCTGCCCCTCCCACACTCAGGCTCTGTCTCTCTCTGTCTCAATAAATCAACATTTAAAAAAATAGAAGGAAAGAAAGAGTGGGGCAGAGATCCCAGGAGACATTCAAAGGCAGAGGGTCAGCAGGACAGAAATCTTGAGATACACCTCCCCAAAACCAAAAAGTCCTGGGGAGAAATATTGGCGGTATCTTCGCTTCCCCCAAAGCCGACACTTACCAGTGCTGAAGCTGAGAAAACTGAAGACAAGGTCGATCTTAGTAAGGCGTCGGAAGACTGGCCGGAAGGAGAGGCACATGGAGGGGAGGAGGATGAGACACAGAGTCAGGGCCAGCATCATGAAGCCCATGCTCATATGGATGAGAACTGGAGGGAGAAAAGGCAATGCTGCAGAGTCATTCCCAGATGCTCTTCAAGGTCACCCTCCAAACTCACCCTACTGATAGCCCCATGCGCAGCACAACAGACACCCCCCAAAGTCTGGCTACAGACAACCTCAACATCACCCCACTTCCATCACCAAAGTCCCCTCCAAGAAACCCCAAAATGACTCTCCCTTTCACAGAATCACCCAAGGCACCTGTAAAGTCAAAGTCATTTCCCCAATTATACCCTCAAAGTATTCCCAATCACCCCTGCCTACTCCAAAGTCAACCCCAAAACCCTCATAATCAACCCCACCCATACTTCCAAGGTGACCTCACAGATGACCCCTAAGTCACCCCCGCTCACATCCTCAAAGTCACCCCACAGAATCATCTTAATCATTTCTAAAGCCATCCCCATAGACACCTCCAAAGTCATCCCACTAATACTCCCAAAACGCATCTCACAACAACTCACAATAATGCCCTCAGTGTCACACCCAGACACCCCCAACAGCACCCTCAAAATTGTCCAAGACACTTTAGTTCCCCTAGTCTCCAAAGACAAGCTACTTCTGCTAAAGTCTGTCCCATTCACATCCCAAGGTCCTCTAGTGATCCTATTTATACACCCAGACCTCCCCCAATATCACCCCCATTCACACCTAGGCCCCCCCACAGACATTCCCCAAATCACCCACCTCGATCCCCAGAGCATACACACAGATGTACACACAAGAAAAACTTCCAAATACTCGAAAACCACAGAGTCACACTCAGTTTCAGTGAATATTTATCCAATGCACGTTTAAGAACAAGTGTTTGGGTCCCTTTCTGAGAATTACATCTCCTTTTAGCCCTTCTCTACATTGCCTACTTTTAAACAGTGCAAGACTATCTCAGCCAAATGAGCTAAGACTCCATCTGCTTTGTTTCTGGCAAACTGCATAACTCTAACGCATAATCAGAAAGCAAAAGCTTGGACACATATACAGAATAGCAATAGCGCTCCGGGAATCAATCACATAATCCTGGTTGAGGGCTCCTCGTGACATACCCTGCTTTCTGGAGCCATGAAAATAGTCCTATGACTCCACCTGAGCCAATCACAGTGCCCCATACCCCAAGCCATGGTGATTGGCCCAAAGATGGGCATATGACCAAAACCAACCAATCAGGTTCTGCCCTGAGACTTTTTCTGACTGCAGCTATCAAGAGCTCTTGTTCCTCTAGTCAGGAGGATTATGAGCCTGGAGCTGCCTGGCCTTGGATCCAGCCTCATGATGCATAGGAGATATGATAGAGTAAAACTAAGAAAGGAAAGGAGAGGAGAGAGTTGAGACGACATTCAAGTCCCTGGCTCTTGTTAACCCAGAGATGAGCCCACTTTGCAGTTTGGTCAGAAGTAGACATTTGCGGCTTACTTCTCCAATTCACCCTCTGGCCTCTTCCCCACTCTCAGCCCCAGCTGTAAGCCAACCAGCGCATTGCACTGCTCTTGCTGCTATATTTGGTCTGAGGTGATCATGTGACCCAGCCACACAAGACTTGCAGGAACGTTTTGTGTTCTCTTTCCTGCCAGACTTGAGCCCACATTGTTAGCAGTTCTGCTAGTTATTTGTCTGTCTTCTCTCAGATCCATTCCCCATGCTTCCCTCTTCTGTATTGCAAGGACTACATTTCCCAGCCTCCTTTGTTCACTAGCTTATCAGTACTTTTGGCTAACGGGAGGCGCTGGCAGAAGACTGGCTCCAGGAGAAGAGAACAATCCAGTGTATTTATTTCCCTCTCCCCACCCCCACCCCACCTCAGCTGGTGTCTTTAGCGGTAGCTTCTTCTTTTTCTTTTTCTTTTTTTTCCCTTTGATTCTAGCCATCTCTAAGCAAATCCCACCATGAGTCTATGTCTTCTTCATGGCTCCAGCTTCCAGACTCTGGTAATACCACCTCTTTTCTTTGTTCTTTTGGGCTAGGGGTGTAGCAGCTTCTTGAATTGCTAATCTCTGCTTTGCCTCACCATTACCTACTCGGCTTCTCAGCTATTCTGTGACCCATAAAATCAATCCCCTATATTTGCTACCCTCTAAAGCATCTAGAATGATTTATTTTCCTAACTAGATCATGACTTGCCACTAGGTAGAGCCTTCAGAATGAAGCCAATCCAAGTAGCCAAGAAACAGACAGTAATGTTTCTGATGCTATCACTTGGACTCTTGAATTCAGCCATGCCTGAAAGCATTCCTACTCCCACCTTTTTTCATTTAGGTGAGCCCATAGGTTCCTTCACTCAATCTATTTCATGTTAGAGTTTCTGTTACTTGTGATCCAAACTCTCCTGACTAATTCAAATCCTTTCCATAAGTTGGCAAGCAGTGCAGGATTCAATGTTGCCTACATACCACCCATTAAAATCACACTCAAACTCTACCACACACACACACACACACACACACACACACACAACCAGAACTGAATGTTCACCAACAATCTAGAGGGAGAAGAACTCCTCAAAGCTGAGAAGCAATTGGTAAAGTCACAGAGGCAAAGCTGGATAAATAAGAACATAAAAATTCTAAATTTCTACACCTTATAAAAAAAAACCTCTCATAACCTGTAGTTTATTTCTTTATGCCAACCACTGGGGAATTTTCCCAGTGTATGCATCCACACTTTCCAGTGAGGAGACCAGCCTCCTTTAAGGCGAAGAACTCAGCACATGACCAGGCTCCGCCAGTAAAGAAGAGGCACACTAGACTTGGAATTAGCAGCCAGAAGTAGACATGAACTCTATTCTGGTAGGTGTGGCCACTGCTACCTCCAGAGTCCCAGGGAAGCCGAGAAAGAGGTTCCCCAGTGGAGTCCAGGTCTAGGGAGACAGGCCCACGGGGCAAGCTCTAATGTGTATGCCCTGCCAGTCAGTCCTCCAGGGAATTTTTTGGGGATGTTCCTGATCACTTGGCCCCTGGAGCCCAATTCTCTGGCCACACAGAGATTCTTCAAACTCCCCCAACATTGTTTACAAATCCATTTTGTGCTTAAACTAGGTTTACTTGACTTCTTTTGCTCATCATGAGATTCCTGACTTATCAAAGCTTTACAAAGTCTTCCCAGACCTTCAGAAACCCTGCTATTCCACTCTTGGGAATCTATCCCCGGAATAATTCTGCTCCAACAAAGTATCATAAATATGGGAGAAAGTTGTCTACCCGGCATCTATTTCCATTCTTCTGGCAACAGCAACTTGGCTGTTCAGGGGAACTCTCTGCCCACCCTCTGTCCCTGTGCTTTGGGGCTGAAATGACCCCTCCATTGACTCTTAAGAAAAGCGTGTGATCCAGACCCAGCCAATCACACACAGCATGACATCTTCCTGATCAGAGCAACCAGTGCCGGAGGAGTGAGAAATCCCAGGGAGGTAAACCTGATCCCATCAGAGCTCATCCTGAGATCTTTGTTTCAGGGCTACAGAAGACAAACTCACTCTCTTTTCCAGAAAGGACAGAATCTAGGTACTGCTGATACCCCATTGCCACAGCTTGCCTGAGGACCCAACACAGAGGAAGCCTTCATAGACAGGTGACAAGACAGATTCCCTAATGACAGGCTTTGAGCACCTGGATTCAGCAGTACCTGAACTGGATAGATCTATGCCTCTGGACCCTTCCATAACTTGAAACTATGTTTGTCTTGCTTACACCAACTTGAGTTGGGGAGGTATACAAGAAAGAGATATCAAAAAAATAAATGTGGGGTACCTGGGTGGCTCAGTCGGTTAAGCATCCGGCTTCGGCTCAGGTCATGATCTCACGGTTTGTGGGTTTGAGCCCCGTGTCGGGCTCTGTGCTGACAGCTAGCTCAGAGCCTGGAGTCTGTTTCAGATTCTGTGTGTGTGTCTCTCTCTCTGACCCTCCCCTGCTCACACTGTCTCTCTCTCAGAAATGGATAAAAACATTTTAAAAATTTTTTAATAAATAAATGAGATTAATACCACAAAGCATTCTGGAAGTTTCATAAACTTATTTGAGATCTGAAATGAAGGTAGGTGGATTGGCTGAAAAACAAATTCCTTAGGATAATAATAACTAACCCTGGTGTAGCACCTAATATGTGCCAAGCACTTTTCTAATTCCTTTACGTGTTTTAATTTGCTAATTCTCCCAATAGCCATGAATAGGTATTACTACCACTACCATTTTAGAAATAAGGAAACTGAGGCACAGAGAGGTGAAAGAAGGTGTCCAAGATCACCCAGCTACCAAGTGGTTGAGCCAGGATCCAAACCCAGGCACTCTGGCTCTAGGTTCTGGATTGCCTCCTGTTGCAATGCTGAAAAGCACTGGAAACACACAAAGACCTACGATAAAGCAAAATGTTTCCAAAGGAGCTAGAAATCTCCTTTTTTAAAAAAAAAATCATTTTTAAAAAACTATTTTAGGGGCATCTGGGTGGCTCAGTCGGTTGAGTGTCTGACTTCAGCTCAGGTCATGATCTCATGGTTTGTGAGTTTGAGCCCCACATCACTGCTGGTTCGAGCCCCACATCCCCAGGTTCACTGCTGTCAGCACGGAGCCCACTTCGGATCCTCTGTCCCTCTCAATCTCTCTGCCCCTCCCCCACGTGCGCTCCCTCTCTCAAAAGTAAATAATACATTTTTAAAAACCTATTTTAAAGATCTAGGGAGAGGGGCGCCTGGGTGGCTTAGTCGGTTAAGCGTCCGACTTTCGCTTAGGTCATGATCTCGCGGTTCGTGGGTTCGAGCCCCGCGTCGGGCTCTGTGCTGACTGCCAGCTCAGAGCCTGGAGCCTGTTTCAGTCTGTGACTCCCTCTCTCTCTGACCCTCCCCTGCTCACGCTGTCTGTCTCTCTCTCTCCTAGAAATAAATAAAACATTAAAAAAAAAAAAAAGATCTAGGGAGAAAATGATGGTGACTTTAACCATCTAATCATGAAGCAGATTGGTTTCCGGTGAATTGTAATGCTCTTCCCATGGGTTTATGAAGTCCTGTTTCCCTGTTTCCTCAAAAGCAATATATAACTCTAGGAGACTTATCCACAAGTCCCTTCAGAGAATCTCCAGAGACCCTCCTGAGAATTCTAAACACTTCCCCCCAAGAACATCCAAAGAACTTCCCCCAGAGATTCCCACCCCTGATGATCCCCTGAGATGCCCCGCTTCATGTGCCCCATAGTCTGTCCAGGCTCCTACTGACCGGTGACTTGGCCCGGGCTGGCACACTTGTACCTCCTGCAGTCTGTCCAGATGCCCAGGTAGCCAGTGTAAGAGCCCTGCAAGTAGGCCAGACGTCCGTCCGCTACGCTGAGCACCATTAGGGTTGCGAGGATGCTGGAGACCAGAGACCAGCCCCGCAGGATGAACTTCCGGTCCTCCTTCCAGGAAGAGAACACGTCCGCTGGGAAAGAATAGAGTTCTGGGGGCCCAGATCCACCTGTGCCACATCGCTGCAGCCTAGTCTCCACTTCCAACCACAGCCACATCTCCATCCCCACCCAGACCCCGATCCCAACGTCATCCCCGTCTCTGATTCCAAATGCATCCTCATTCCCATCTCTAACCCTAACGTCCGGCCCAGCCCTCTCCCACATCCCATTCGATGCTCAAACCAACTTGTTTGGTTTCCAACCCCAGCCTCCAGTCCCTGTTCCCCAAACCCCAGCTCCATCTCCGCCCTCAACCTCAACTGCTTCTCCAGACCCCTGTCACAAATCCCAATCCAGGACACAGACAACTACGACATGGGTTCCATAGTGTGCTCGTGAGGCCAAGACCCATGGGGCCAACAGAAGGAACCGCCGGGGGCTCACCCTGTGTTCACCAAGCCCCCTGTCCCTCCCACTGCTCACTTAACCTCCAGCCACTTTAGACTACACAGGGTTCCTCTCATGCCGAGAGCTTCCCTGCCTCAGCAATTCAACAAGCAGTCCAGGCTGCTCCTTCTGCCTGGGGCGCTCTTCTTCCACCTGTGCCCTAACCGCCCTTTAGATCTCACCCCCCATGCCACTCCTCCCACACCTCCCATCCTGAGCCCCCCACCCCAGCCCTACCTCAGTTCTTGGCAAGGTTGCCCGCCAAATGCTCCCACAGGGCAACATGCAAGTCTCCTTCGCTGGCACCCCTTGTCTCACTCTTTTTCCCTGCCCACCTTCCCCAACAGACCCTCTTGAGGGTAGGGAACAGATCTCTTCCTCTTCCCATTGCACCCTTATCACCTGGTACAAGGCCTTTGCTAGTTGTTAAATTAAGAAAAGGCAACAGGGGCGCCTGGGTGGCTTAGTCGGTTAAGCATCCGACTTTCGCTTAGGTCATAATCTCACGGTTCGTGGGTTCGAGCCCCGCGTCGGGCTCTGTGCTGACTGCCAGCTCAGAGCCTGGAGCCTGTTTCAGGGTCTGTGACTCCCTCTCTCTCTGACCCTCCCCTGCTCACGCTGTCTCTCTCTCTCTCTAGAAATAAATAAAAACAAAACAAAAAGAAAAAGAAAAAAGAAAAAGGCAACAGGGGCGCCTGGGTGGCTCAGTCGGTTAAGCATCCGACTTTCGCTTAGGTCATGATCTCACGGTTCGTGGGTTCAAGACCCGCGTCGGGCTCTGTGCTGACTGCCAGCTCAGAGCCTGGAGCCTGTTTCAGGGTCTGTGACTCCCTCTCTCTCTGACCCTCCCCTGCTCATGCTGTCTCTCTCTCTCTCTCCTAGAAATAAATAAAACATTTAAAAAATTAAAAAAAAAAAAGGTAACAAGTGAGGGGTACTTGGGTGGCTCAGGTGGTTAAGCTTCCCACTCTTGATTTCAGCTCAAGTCATGATCACTGTCTGTGGGTTCAAGCCCTGTATCAGGCTCAGCACTGCTGGTGTGGAGCCTGCTTGGGATTCTCTCTCTCTCCCCGCCCCTCTCCCCCCACCACTTCCCCCCCCCAAAATAAAAATAAGCATTTTTTTGTTAATGTTGTATTTATTTCTAGGAGAGAGAAAGAGACAGCATGAGCAGGGAAGGGTCAGAGAGAGAGGGAGACACAGAATTGGAAACAGGCTCCAGGCTCTGAGCTGGCAGTCAGCACAGAGCCCGACGCGGGGCTCGAACCCACTAACCGCGAGATCATGACTTAAGCGAAAGTCGGACGCCCAACCGACTAAGCCACCCAGGCGTCCCAAAAATAAGCATTTTTAAAAAGGTAATGATTGAATGCATGGGTATATGAACTGGTAGACACATCCATGGCATCTATTTGTACTAATTCTTTCCTGTCCTGTGACATGTCTCAAGATGGATTTCAGAGGAGGTTGGGTCTCAGACTCAGGCACAAGCTTTGGGGGATGGAGAAAGTAACTTCGAGAGTCAAAATCAGTATCCGTAAAGTGTAAAAAATTCAACAGGTTTCTATTACAACGGGTCCTCGATGCTTTTACATTTCGTCCTTACAACAACCCTCTAAAGTATCATTACGTCCTTTGACAAATGAGGAGTTAGATGGATATTTGTGTGATTAAAGACATAAAAGTTTGTGGGTTTCCTTTTTTCCTTTTTTTTTTCTTTTTCTTTCTTTTTTGTTCGTTTGCTTATTTGTTTGTTTCTCAAAAATCTGCTACAAGAGCAAAAAGGAAGGAGGGAGGGGCGGAATTTGGAAAAATCTCCACTCTTAACTGGAAAGGCTGTAGGTACTTGGGGTGCCTGCATTCCCACAGATCGCCTTGAGCCCTCCTCAACCTGTGGCTGTTCTGCCTCTCCTCCCAAGCTTGGATTGGAGGTCTTTGAGGTCAGGGAATAGGTCCCTGAGGCCTCAGGAAAAGGTGAAGAAAGAGACAAAGGAGAGAGACACTGAACTCGAAAAGGGAATAAAAGGAAGATATCAATTCAGGAAAGGCCCTGGGGGTGGGGTGAGGTGGGGGCGGGTAGGGGAATGGAGTTACAAATTCAGATCTCAGGCCCTCTGGAAACTGTAAGAATTGATCTCAGAGATGCTGGTGCGTGTCCCAGTGCTGGCTCAGCCCTGCCCAGCCCTCACCCTATTCTGGTGCCTCTCTGACCCTGCCCTTTCTCTACCCTGGTCATTCCCTCCCCCCTTCCCACCTTTGCTCAGTCCTGACATCTCTCAGACCCACCATAACCTCTTCTTGGCCCAATCCTGACCCTGCCTGTACTTCACATGTAACCCACTCTGACCCAGCCACAGCCCCCATGTCACTCACACAGGGCAGCGCACGAGTCCATGGCCAATGTCCCGACCTCCTGGAATCCCTCCAACTGTCATGGAACTTCCCCTCAACCCCAGCTGTAGGCCGGACTGAAGCCCCGAGGCCTGCCTGTGGGCAGCAGGAGAGACCAGAGGACACAGAAGAAGGGTCAGAGAGATCCAAACCGCAAAAGACCGAGCTTGAACCGGGGAGGGAGACCAACAGATTTCCAGGTGGCCATGGGAATGTCTGGAAGGAAGGGCTGAAGCAGTTGGCAGGCTGTTTAGTGCACCTGGGGACTGGCCTTGCCCTGCATCCCCACATGTCCCAGAGGCCCCAATCTAGCCCCCAGAGCACCAAGCCAAGTTTCCTTCCAGCAGCTCCCAGTAATACTCAAAATGAGACTGAAGTCTCTCCAATTACGTACAAGTCCCAGGCCAGTATCCAAGGCTCTCAGCCCACTATCCATAATCGCTGGGTCAGCATCCAAGAGCCCCCACCCATTATCAACAGCCGCCGGGTCAGCATCCAAGAGCCCTTGTCCATTATCCACAATCGCCGCATCAGCTTCCAAGACCCTCCACTAGTCCACAGTCGCAGGACCAATATCCAAGATGCACCAGCCATTATCAACAGTCGCTGGGTCAGTACTGAGGACATGCCATCCACTGTGAGCAGTCATCAGCCAGGTATCCAAGACACATCGTCAGTTACCTACAGTCACCATTTCAGTACCAGAGATGTTTCACCAATTTTCGAAACTCGCCATTTCACCATCCAAAATTCTCCATTACTTCCTCACACTTCCCTGACCAATATAGAATCCATCACCCACAGTGGTAATCAAGTCATTAGCCAAGACCATCTTCCAACAAACCAGAATCCCTGCTCGAGTACTCAATGCCTCAAATCGCAAGTCCGGGCCAAAGTTGATGTCCCCCCTTCAATTACTCACAGCCCCACAGCCAGTATCAAAAGTGTTGACTCAGTCATCTGGACCTCCCACGAGACTTTCAGAGACTCTTTGGACAGTTTCTTATCCAACCCAAGTATTCTAGACAATATCCAAAGCATACAGTCAAACAGATCTGCTGAGATGGATTCTGGCAGGTGAGAAGTGGGGGTCCAGGCAGTGGGCCAGGTTCTGGGCTAGGATTCTGGGGTAGGGGCAGCAGTCAAAAGGTCAGTGACCAGAAGCAAAGCCAGTCTATCAGAAACTGGAGGTTGGACCCAAGTGTGGCTGGCCCTGGGTAGTGCATGGCATAAAGGCCGGACCTGTAATTCAACCTAGGAACTGAACTTGGGGCAGGGTCTGGAAGTTAGATCTGGAGGCAAGGGAACTAGAGGCTAATCATGGGTGAGTATGTTCTACAGGCAGGACCTGGAAGACACAGGCCAGTGAGGATGGCTATAGAGAAGATAGTCTGAAGGCTAGACTAGGTGGGTCATGGTCTGGCATCTGGACTGGGGTGGCTGGGCTGGATGGCTGCACTCAGTGCTGACAGTGGTGGTGTGCAATCTGTTACAGGTATCAGAGGAAAAGTAAATGCAGCCAATCACAGCTGCCCCTGTGCTGGCGGCTGCTGCACAGAGCCAAGAAGATCAGCCGTCAGGTGAGCCTGGCACTGTGCCTGGCTGGCATGGTGATCATCGGTCTCATCACTCTGGGCCAGCCCTGGATCCACTTCCAGGTGCCACTGACACCCCCTGGGGATCCTGATGGCCCCTTGTTCATCCCCATCAACACCATCTTCTTTGTGCGGTGCCCTGACATCTCCTGCCTCCATGAGTACGACCAGAATGCTTGTAAGGCCTACCCTATACTCACCCTTCCTGGGACTCATCTCCTCTTTGTCCCAGGGACCCTTCTCTGCCTTCCCTGGGTTGGTCCTCACTGCCCAGGGTTAGTCTTCCCTTCTCTGGGATAGTTCTCACTACCCCTGGATCATCATCCCTTCCCCCAGATGGTCCTCATTGCCCCAGGATCATCCCCATTGCCCTATGCTCATCTTCAGTTACATGATACTCATCCCCACAATCCTCTTCACCTTAGGATCTTACACATTATCCTGAGACTTTTTCACCCCAGGAAATCTTTCCTCATCACACAGAGCTGGTTCCTCAATTCCCACCCCACCTCTCACTGCCCAAGAACCTGTTCTCACTGATGCAGAGGTATGCCCTCAGTGCTAAAGGCATCTGCCTTAATATCCCTTTTCTACAGTCCAGTTTCAATTATTTTAATGAGGAAGAAGAATTTACAATGGAGAGGGTTCAGGAATAGTCCCAACCTCACTGGGGACCCTTTCCCCATGCTCAGGGTTGGAGGGCCTCATGGTGTTCTGATTTTCTTCCTTCCCCAGACTTGCTGGACTTTGCCTGGGCTTTTCTCGTCCTCGCCAGCATCACCAGCATCTGCCTCTGCACCATACTCATAAACATCATCTTCTTCACCAGCTCCAACATACCCATGCTGGACTTCTCCAACGTCATCATCAGCATCCTGACAGGCATGGCACTGAGATTTATCCCTCAGAAACCATGGCGAGGAGTGCCTTGCCCAGGGCCCGTGATGATATCCGACCCCTTCCCCACCACATCTCAACGCTGTTCTCATCCTCACGTTCATTGCCCATCCCAATTCTATCTCCCTCCAAATCTCCAATCAATCCTGATTAAAAAAAATATGAACTTCCAATACAATCTCATCTCCAGCCCCAATATCAGCCTCCAGTTCACCTGTCATCTCTATCACCCACAAATCTCAAACTCAACGGTATTCATTTTTGTGATGTCCATCCCCATCCCACCCTCCATTCCAATTCTATCTCTTTCCAATCTCCAAACCATCCCCCTTACCATCCCCAACCCCTTTCCAAATCTCAACACTCATTCCAAATCCAACCCAACTCTATCACCTGTGAACCTCACTTTCAAACTCAACCAAAACCCATCCCCAACCTCACCTTCCATCTTGATCATTCAAACTTCAACCTCTACCCCATACCCATTTCCAGTTCTGACTCATCACAAATCCTTTCTCCACCCCTTACCACCAGCTCTGTGATTTTGTTCAAGCTACTTAATCTTTCTGAGCCACAGATTTCTCTTGCAGATTGGGGGTAAATTTCCTATCACGTGGAGATGTAGTGAGGACTGAATTAGAAAATGTTGGTACCTGGTGGAAGCTATTTAAATGTGCACAATTTAATTCTTCCACCTGACCCAAATATCTCAAAACTGATATTCTGATTAGAATTAGTCTATTTTTCCACGTGCATGTTGAATCACACTTTTTAGAAAAGGAGGTAGGGTGGCACTTTAATTTGGAAATAAAGGGTATTATGTTTCTGTCATTTGTAATGATTGACCACAACTTTTAGTTTTATCAGGAAAACATTTCTGGACAATGATAGAAAAAAGTCAAAAATAGGAAACCTTCAACTTCCTGTTTCCTTGTTTGCAAATAGTATTTATCCAATTTGTCTGGTAGCTCTTCCCAACTGTTTACATATAAGCTACAAAGGGTAGAAAGCACCTCAGTTTTATGTCATCTAATATAAGACATTTTTCTACAAAAAAAAAATTCTCCTCATTCCTTTTAATTAAATGAAAAACACCTCCCATACTATTTTTCAGTAGCATAAAGAAAAAATGACCCAGGTCTTTTTTTAAAGAATTTAAAAAAAAGTTTTAAGTTGAAATATGCAGAATGAGTGGGTTCTTAGTCCACTCCTTCAGAAGCCCAAAATTAAAAACCCAATACAATGACAATAACCAACCTCCATTCTTGTGGGCTCACTGTGTGCCAATCTCAACAACTCCTCATGACAGCCCATGGAGATGAGTCCTAGGACTATGCCCATTTTACATATGAGGGAAATGAGGCTGAGAGAGATGGAGGAGTCACCCTAAGGTGGGAGAGAGAGGCAGAACAAGAGCTCTGGTCTGGTTGGCCCCAAAGCCCATGGTTGTAGACACAACCCAATGGTCCCAATGTGCTCTACCATGATATTGTCAGGAGCCTATTTTCCTGTCTGTGCACAGAGGTACAGGGAAGTGAAAGAAACTGGGAGAATATTGAGCAAAAGTCAAGCAGCCACATGACTCTGGGCAGGGGTCTGCACACACCTGGTGCCAGCTTCCTAACACCTGTACTCATGCAGGGACCAGCATGATACTGGGTGTCCTGTTCTACCTGATGCAGGCCCATGAGTACCTGCAGGAAGGCATGACCTACACTCTGGGACTCAGCTTCTACCTGGCGTGGACCGGCGTCTTTCTCTTCCTGATGAGTGGTCTGGGCTGGGCTAGGGTTGGGTTTGGGCATGGGTTATCAGGGATACAGATAGGGACTGAGTGCGACAGAGTTTGGGATGAGGATGGGTTATGGACAGGGCTGCACAAGAGGGGGCTGAGGTGGGAGACAGGACTGGGGAGATGAGGGTGGAGCTGGGCATAGGCGCGGGTGTGGGGATGGGTTGGGAAATGGACCGGGGACAGGGTTAGGGATGTGATTGGGCCTGGGGAGAGAATTGGGACCTGGGGTGGGGTGTGAATGCTGCACCTCACCCCTTCTGCTCTCTTCCTTCTTCAGGTTTCCTTTCCTATCTGAACTACATGAACTTCTGGTCCATCCTGGCGCTCCAGGCCATCTGGACTTAGGACACAGGAATGACCCACCTATGGCCTGCTCCCACAGCTCCCCGTCAAGCACTTGACAACCCTACTCTCTAGTCCCTCACCCCCACTGAGAGTCTTTTCCTTTTCATTCCCCTCTCAATCCCCCCACTCAGATTAATAATCTGTATATTTAAATCATCTATACTTTTTGCCCAGAATATTCTCTTTAAGCTCAGTACCTTCTAAGTGTTCTATGGAAATGCCATCTCTCCCTGGGTCCATCTCTTGGGCCCTATGGGGTAGAGGGGTAGGTGAGGGAAGGGATTTAGGCGAAAGAGGCGCAAGGCACACGGTCAACAAAAGGCTGTGCCAATGGTTCCTGGTGTACATACAAATGGTGTCAATCAATATTTGTTGAATAGCTGATTCTCTCCAAGCCCTTAGAGCTTCATCTTTTACTTCCCTGACCCCCAGTAATGTGCCCTTCCTGAGGGAAACTCTCCCTGCACCCACACTTCACTTCTGCTCTTACCAGCAGCCGCTGTCATCATCTCTTCTCTCTTCTCCCCAAACTCCAACACAGGGCTGTTCTTCTTTACAACTGTCTATCTATCTATCTATCTATCTATCTATCTATCTATCTATCCACCCAACCCATCCATTTTTAAGGCTGTTCCATGTAACATATTTTTGCCACCAGAATCATTTGCTAAACAGGACATGGTTGAAACTCAAGTACAAATTTATGTCATTACCTGGGTCCCCCAACAGGCCCTTGACCTGGAGGGGTCTCCTCTCTCTCCCTTTCACACAGTGGTTAAGCTGGAAGGGTTGAGTCTAGGCTCTGCCACTTACTAGCTCTGTGACCTGTGGTCCAGGTGTTGACCCATCTGGGTCTCAGTTTCCTCATCTGTAAAATGGGAGTCATGATAGTACTTCAACCTAGATAGAGTTTAACGTAACATCTAGTTTGTGCTCTTTAAGGGTTGCTAACATAATCCTCCTGCTTCTCTCCTTCAAAAGGCTCTCAAATTTGTTTATCTTTAAGGAAA
Organism: Proteles cristata cristata; assembly: GCA_017311185.1. Taxonomy (NCBI): domain Eukaryota; kingdom Metazoa; phylum Chordata; class Mammalia; order Carnivora; family Hyaenidae; genus Proteles; species Proteles cristata. The sequence goes on from JAESUZ010004881.1 coordinate 208,933, forward strand.
ATTGAGCTGCAACTATATGCCAGACACTGGATCTACAGCAGTGATCAAACTAGACACACATCCTTGTTTTTATGGCTTGACATTTCGGCAGGGAGGCAAAAACATATGCCCACAAACAGATATGTTAGGGATAAGTGCCATGAGGAAAAATAAAGGAGGGGAACAGAGATGGGTCTGGGAAGAGGCAGCGGCTCTATGCCGAGGTAACATCTAAGCAGACATGATTGAAGAGAGGAGAGCCATGGAGATAGACTGGGGGAAAGGTTTCCCAGCAGGGGGAACAGCAAGTGCAAAGGTCCTGAGGTACAAATGTCCTTGGCAGGTTCCAGGAAGACTAGTGAAGCCAATTTCTAGTGCATCCTGAGCCAGGCAGGGGGAGGCAGGGGCTAGGTCACTCTGGGCCTTGTGGGCCACAGTGAAGACTGCTTTTTAGTCTGGGTAAGGCAAAAGCCAGTAAAGGAAACGCATAACATAAGGATATAGGTCTGTTCCTTTTACTTCAAACTATAAGTTTCATGGAAGGCATCTCCTGACCAGAAGAAAACAACCCAAATGATCGGGGAGACCAGCTGAACAATGTGTGTTCCACTTATAGAAGGGAATACTTTGCCCCCGTTTAAGGAAAGAGGTCACTATGTACTAATCCAGGGTAGACTATTTATGGGACAAATTGGAATGAAAAAAAAAATTGTTACCCATAACGTGTGTATGTGAGTATACAGCCATAAAATATAAAGTTCACACCACATCGTTAACAGTGGCGACTCTGGTGAGTGGGTTTGAAGTAGAGAAGTTTCCCTTTTTATCTTTGAAAAAAAAATATTTACAGCCATGTCAGCTGAAAGACACTCCTTAGAGCTCCAACCCTCCCGACCAAGAATACAAGCCCCCAGGTCTTACAACTGGGGGCTTGAGGTGGGGGCACATCCGCCCTTCTCTCAGTCCAGTTGTCCTGGCCCCCAGCCCCCTCCTCCCTCAGACCCAGGAGTCCACATCCCCATCCTCCTCCTCCCTTAGATCCAGAAGTCAGCCTTCCCGCCCCGGCATCCAGGCTCAGGCCACCTCTCTTGCAGCGCAGGACTAGGCTGTCATTCTGCGCCACGTTAGCACTTGCCCAGAACGACCCGCCGTCAATCTTCCACTAGCCCCGCCTCCCGCCCCGCCCCTGTTCTGGCCCCGCCTCCAACTTCTGCGTTTGGACTCCGCCTGGGTCGGCCCCGCCCCTTCCAGCCGCAGCACGCGAGGCTGCGCTGGCAATTCCTGGAGCCTCCCTTTGGGCTCTGCCCTCGCTCGGGGTCCTTCCCCTTTACAGCCCTCCTTTGGTGCTGTCCTTGGAATCGCCTGACTCTCATGAGAGGAAAGTGGACCCTGATAGTCCACTGGTTTTTTTTTTTTACGCCTCCAGGGACAAAACCGTATCGTCTTTTTAGGAAGATTTTACCGGGCACAGGCATTATTCGCTTCCCCAAGTACCAGAGCGGGATTTCCGACACCGGCGTGTGCGCTGGACGCCTCGGGGCGGAGCCCGAGCTGTGGCCTGTGGCGGGCCCTGCGAGCGGCGCGCACTATAAAGCCGGACGCGAGGGCACCCGCGCACGCTTTGGAGACAGTGAGGGCTGGGTGAGCTCTTCTTGTCTTTTGGTTCTTTCCCGTCTGCGCCGCTGGGCTTTGGGGTCTGGATCGCTCATGTCGTGAGGTGCCCGGGGCTGCTGCGGGGCGACCGTGTTGTCGTGTGGACCGGGTCAGGGGCTTTATGAGACCCCAGCGCGCGCTGCGAGGCGAGCCTGGGGTTCTCTGCTGGGTGGACAGTGGCTCCCAAGAAGCCGGCGGCCCATTGGGGGCCCTCAGGGTGGGTAAGACCCCTGCCGCCGGGGTGAATGAGGGTTTTCAAGGCTTGCACCGCAGCCGGGCTGCGCCATTTCTGCTTTCCTGGTCGCGGGACTCCGCCATTTTGTCCTTTTTCTTGGGGGCGGGGGGGCGGGGGGAGCGCGTGTGACACCGAGTTTTTCTTTCTGAGGTTTCCACTCCTGTGCTGGCTCCATGAGCTTCCCTTAGGAAGTCGCTGTTATTGTTTCTATTCCACGTGGCTGGCATTTTGTGGAACCTTGAATAAAGGTTATGGGGGAGGTAGAAGCAGGATCTCCGGGTTTACTAAGAACTAAAGTGGATTCTCTAAATGAATTACTGGGTGTCTGAGAACCACATGGGAGCGATCTTAGGAGAAAGCAAGTAGGGCCTTTATCCTCAGGAATCATTCTGACCCGATCCCGCCAAATACCACAGTTTTGTGTTGACCCTATGCTTCCGTTTGGTGACACGTGACTTCTGGGCTAATTGGTCCTTAAGGTCTTGGACTTCTGTCTCCCCACGAAGACCCAGCCAAACCCCCCCCCCCAGCGGAGCTGCTCTCTTCAGGCAGCCCCCCCGAAAATCCGTCGAACATTATCCTAACTGTTGCCTTGTCGCAAGTGGAAGGACTTCTCTCCCCCATCACTGGCGCGCCCTTTCGCCATTTTCCGATGTATTCCTTTTTCAGCCCCGTTTTTTACTTATTAAGATCCTCAAACATGCCGGGAAGTACGCATAAATTTAACATTTTGCCATGCTTGCTTTATCTCTGCCTGGTCGAAAGCACGTTTTTAATTTCACCAGGAATAATGCGATCTCCTGGGTGCTTTGTGTGTGTAGTTCTGGAGGCCTCTCCAGAATGCCTTCCTCCCGCGGATTTGTTCCCAGATGGCTGCAGTAAAGGGCCTCCGGTCATCGTGTGTGCTACTCCTGTCCTAGGCTTGTTTTTCTCTCTACGATAGCTCCCTCCTTGTCTCCCCTGTGGGGTCTTCCAAGGGGTTTGCGCCTTAGCAGCTTTCACTGTTGAGGGTTACTAGCAGGTGTAGCCAGTGCTGAAAACCTGCAAGACTAGGCAAGGGGAGGTAGACTCTGCGTTTTCTCCATGTAGGAGGTGTGAGGACAGTCCCCTGGGGAGGCGGGGGGAGCCTGGGGTCTCCACAGGAAGAGTTGTGGACCCTCCTGCCCTCCGGATGGGTTTTGTGCTTGCCTGTCTCTGAGTGCAGTTAGCTGGGCCTCTCTGGTCCTGAAGGTGAGTGGCCGTGGGACCTGGTTGCAGTGGGGACCTGGGCTCCCATGATGCTCAGCACTGGGCTCTGATCACCCCTGAGGATGCAGTGCGCCCCAGGACCTTTGACACCTGGGGGTCTGAGGGGCCCTGGTTTTGATGTTTCTGGACCCTCCCACACTATCTGTGCTTCGGCTGTCACCAAGTCCTTCCTGTGTTGCAGGTGTGTCTTCAAGCTGAGGGACCACCCACTGCCACCCCGTCTCGGTGAGACTCTTGCTTCCCCCCCATCTAAAATACCTTCATTTGGGGTGACTTTGCGGCACATAGCTCTGGGACCTAATTTGTGTGCCAGCGTTTGTGCCGGGCATTTACATGCAAATCCCTGTTCCTTTATAGCAGTGGAAACGCAGCCAGAATTGGGCCTGGGTCCAAATCCCAGCTCTCCTGCTCATGGGCTCAGAGCGCTAGTCTCCTGAGCCTCCGTTTCTATATCTGTAGAGCAGGCACAGCGCATTAACAGCATATGGGCCTGAATCCTGTGCACAGTTGGGAGGCGGGGGTGATGTTTCCTGCCTTCCAGGGTAGGGGGTGAACAAGATGGAGAATACATGGGTTGTGGGAGGAAAGACTGAACAAAGTCTGCAGAGGAAAAACCAGCTTGGCAGCTTCGCTTCTCACTGTTCACACTGAGGACTGTGGACAGTGTCTGTGTGAATTGATACAGTTAGTGAAGTTACCCTCTGGTTACACACCAGCCATTGTTTAAAGTGGCCATTTATCTGGAGAATGTTGCACAAGTGTTTCAAAGAGCCCGATCTTAAAATGGGCACAGGGACCTGCTGTCTGAAAAGAAGCCAGTGTTCTCTGGCCCGGGACGATTTTCCCTGGTCCCTGGATGTCGGGAGCAGTGACCTTGGTGCGGGGGGAGCTCGGAGGTGGCCGCTCTTGCTGACTGGCACTCTAGGGAGAAGCTCCTTTCTGCGGTGGGGGGGCATTTCCGGGAAGATGGAGAGGCGGGGCGTGTGAGCTGGAGGCTCTGGGAGGCGGCTGGGGAAAATGGATCTGAGGTGCGGGCCAAGCAGGTGTTGGGGGTCTTCGGTGGGGCACTGCTTGGAGCTGAGCAGAGGGAGGGCGCCTTCCTCGGGGTGGGGTGGGCGTTGGTGGTGCTGAAGTCAGCTGTGGCGGATCATACAAGGTGACAGCCACGGATAAGCCACAGGGAGGGGAGGTCAAGGGTGGTGGGGGGACTGTGGCATCAAAAGGCACGTGATGGGGGCTTCTTGGCGCCCCAGTGGCCGGGTAGCAGTCGTTTGTCCTGCCTTCGTGAGCTCTTGTCTGTCCTCCCCCTTAGCACCGGGGCCAGGTGGCTCTGTGACCTGAGGGAGGAGGAGGACAAGGGCACGGGGGCCCCCATGATGTCCAGCACTGGGCTCTGACCTCCCTTGAGGACATGGTGCCCCCCCGGGACCTTTGACACCCAGGGGGTCTGAGGGGCCCCCACACTGGGGATGGAGGGCTGGGGGGCCGCGGTTGCCCTGTGTCCCACTGACCTGCTCTTCCGCTCCGGCTCCCTCCTGTCTGCAGGTGGCTCCTCCAGGAGCGAAACAGCCCCGCTGTCCCTGTCCTTGGTAAGAACAGAAGAGGCTCTTCCTGTCACTACCATAGTAATAAGTCTCTTGTGAAATGCGTAGATGATGGTAATAATATAAAAGCAAATGCCGAGTGTCTACTCAGCTGGGCCCAGTGCTAAGCACTAGACTCACTTCACCTTCACGGCGTCCATAGGAAGCGTGGGGCGGTGAGGGAGGCTGGACACAGGAGAGGTCATGACACTGTCAGGGCTTCGGAAAGGGCTGGCTGGGGACCCCTGTGATGTCCAGCACTGGGCTCTGACCTCCCCTGAGGATGCAGTGCCCCCCGGGACCTTTGACACCCGGGGATCTGAGGGGTCCCGCCACGGGGAGGTGCTGGGGGGGTGGCTCTTCCCACCTGATGGCCTCTCCTCTTCCTTGAAGCTCCTGCAGCAGCACCCCTCCTGGCTCCCCGCTGCTCCGTCATGTCCGAGCGAGCACTGGCGCCCACCCAGCCAGGGCGGGGGGATCGGTACTACACGTACACCGAGCTCCTGGCCATCTCGCGCCGCTTCAAGCAGAACCCCAATGAGCTCATGATCACCTGGATCCTGCGGGTGTATGACCAGGGGGGCTCGGCCCTGTCCCTGAATTCTGGAGAGCTGGCGCTGCTGGGGGACCTGACCGGCGATGCTATCTTTAACTACCACTGCAAGGCGCTGCGGGGTGGCTGCCGGACGCTGCTCGCCTGGCTGCTGCGGGCCTGGCGCCAGCGCTGGGAATCCTTCCTACACTTTGAGGCCACCGAGCTGCCCTTCCGCCCCTGGACCACCATGGAGGAGGGCATCCAGCTGGTGCGCGAGCTGGGCATGCTCGACTGGATCTACCGCGAGCCGCCCGCGCCGCCCGCACCGGAGCAGGAGCCCGCGCCCGAGGACGTGCCCTTCACGCAGGGCCTGCAGCGGCGCCTGCTGACGGCCGCGCCCTCCGAGCTGCGGCTCTCGCTGGTCAGCCTGCTGGTCAAGGGCATGACGGTGCTGGAGGCGGTGATGGAGATCCAGACCATCGCCGACGTGGGCCTGCTTTGGCGCCAGAGCCAGCCGGGCCGCGCCAAGCTCATGCTGGGGCCCAACCCGACACGCAAGGACCTCGCGGGCTGGCTGCTGAGCCACGGCGTCCCCAAGGAGAGGGTGGACAAGCAGCCCACCAAGGTGCTGCTGGAGCTCTACATCAAGGAGGCCAAGCGCAGCCGGGGCCACCCTGCCTACCTGCTGGGTGACGAGCAGCCCCCGCCTCCCCCCTACTCAGACCAGGCCTGTGGGGAGGAGCCACCCGCACCCGTGCGCCATGACTAGGCAGGGCACCGCCTTCCCGCCTTCCGCTGCTGCTACTCCGCGGGGGCGGGGGGAATGCTGGATTCCAGGGGAGATGAGTCAGTGCCTCCCGAGCACCCCCAGGGTGGACTGAGGGGTGGTCCATCTGCTGGTCTCCAGACTCCTGGGGCTCTTGACAGAGGTGCCCTTGCCCACGGCCGCCCAGCCGGTGTCACCAGCCAGAGTGATGGTGGGAAGCAAGCCACCGGCCGGTAGCCCATGGGTGCCTTGTGCCCCCTTCCCCAGCCGCACAACCTGTTAACATTTCAGCCTGTTACACTTCAGGCCCATTGGCACAGTGGGCAGGCACCCCCCGCTCTGCCACACGGGCCCCCAAAGCACTACAGGCCAAGTGGGGTCTCCCCACAGCCAGTAACTTAAAAGCACCTTGAAGTTTGTACCCTTTTTCTCAAGCTATTTTTAAATGCACTGTTTTTACCTAATAATTTAAGCATATACAATACTTTGGTTCTCTGAGTGTTTCTTTCTGGTGTTCTGGTTTGGGTTGGTTTTTCTGACTTTTTGTTTGTGGGGGGTCCAATGCTTTCCATTTTTAAAGTGGATTTTTGCTGTTTGCTCGCCTGGAGGAGGGGCAGCCAGACCCATGTGGGGTTTCTAGCTGGATTGTGGCATCTGGGCAGTGCCTGTCACGCCCAGGTTACATTAGGTGTTGGGGTCAAGAATCACAGCTCCCTGGGGACAGACCACCCTGGTGGCCAGCACTGGGCACTGGTCGCTCATTAAATAGTGTCGCCGTGTGTGGGCTGTCCTGACTGGCAGGGTTTGTGGTGTGGTCCTGAGGTGACGCACATCCAGAACCCTCCCTGGGCAAGGGCAGGGGTGGCGCACAGCAGCCCCGGGGGAGCCCCCATCTTTCCGCGGGCCGTCCCAGTGCACTGCAGGCCCTGGGCCCTGTCATCCTGTGGGACCCCTTAACCCACTAGAACGTTGGGTCAGTCTAAGCAAGAAGGTGGCCGCCTCTCCAGGGTTGCGTGAAGGCACTCTGAGGCGCCCTTAGGGATGGGTCCACTGGTGGTCCCCACATAAAGGAGCGTGGCCTTGGCCTTTCCAAGCCGGGCAGACAGGTCTGCTGGCCCGAGGCCAACCACGCCCCATCCCTTTGCACCACCACCCCCAAGTTCAAGGGGCCTGGCAACTTATTCCCCCCGGGGGAGGTCTGGGGGCCTGGTGGCTAGGAGTAGCTTCTTGCTATGAGCAGCACCCCCATCTCTGATCGCCTCTGGCCATCTTGTCTAATCAACATCTGCTGCATCCCGGGCTGCCCACTGGGTGCTGGCCATCAGCGTGGGGCGTGGGGCGTGGGGCCTATGGCCAGTGAGGGCTTTGGTGACCACACCAGGGGGAGGCAGCTCCCAGGTTTGGCCGTCCAGTGCTTGGCATGTGGTGGAGAGGGTGGCGTCTCCCGTCCCAGGTCAAGTGCAGGGGCACAGGAACAGGCCTGGAAGCGGATGCCCCCCACGGGGCCTGCAGGCGCAGATTTTAGTCCCAGTGCAGCTGGGACCTGAATTGTCCACTCTATTTAAATGGCCCCGTGGGAGCCAGTGGGCACCCAAGCAGGTCCCACCCTCTGCAAACCATCGAGGCCCCAAGAACGTTCCAGTCCCGCCCACTCTGGGACCTCCAGCAGAAGCTTAATGGCAAGGGATGTGGGGTCTGAGGAGTCTCATCTCTGCCAAAGGAGGTGGGAGCGCAGAGGCCAGTCACAGCCTCGGGCCTGCTGGCGGCTTTGGCCCTTGCACCTCCTTATGAGCCGTTCCCTGTCCCCTCCCCCCCGCCCCCTGGCGGGGTGGAAAAGACTGAAGGGGACAGCCAGTCTCCGACAGCATTGAGGGCTGGCAAGGGTCGCCAAAGCCAGGTTGGGTGACTCCCAGGAGCCAGGTCTCCAGGGAGCGCGTGGCCCTTGGAGGGGCTCACGGGCCAGGCGCACACAGCACGTGCTGCCTCACCCATGCCTGTTCCCGCAGGTGCTGACGCACCGCACGCTCCCGCGCACCCGCGTAAGCACAAACCCGCACACAGCATGCACAGAGAGAGGCGCCACGCACCCAGCAGGCCCGGAACCCTGTCACGGACACGTGCATATATGTGCCGACACGTGTGTGCAGACACCCCACGTGCACCCAAATGAGAAGTGCGGAAACATTCACACACGTGCCACATGCGTGTGCACGAGCCGCCGCTCACACGGGCCCATGT